>CM040404.1:3501547-3519047 GCA_022702515.1 Ilyophis sp. 1 JC-2022 | reverse complement strand
GCTCATCTTATGGGGAATATAGACAGTGAAGCTCATCTTATGGGGAATATGGGCAGTGAAGCTCATCTTATGGGGAATATGGGCAGTGAAGCTCATCTTATGGGGAATTAAACCCCTCTATTTCAATATCACTATTAAACCCCTCTATTTCAATATAATTGGGTGAATAAAAAGGGTGAAAACAATTGTCAATTTTTTTTTTTTAATGAAATAAAATGTGATTTTATGGCAAAATTGGTCATGTTTAAGTTCTAAAGCTGTGATATTAGGAAAAGTTTCATGTACATGTATGTATGGTTTTACCTGTATATCTCATCAGTGAGTCAAATTCAAGTCGTGGTGAGATTCTCTACCTAAATGTAAAAAGCTTTTATATTCTGTTGGCACAAGCAGACTGTAAAAAGGTGACCTTTCTAAGACCTTGGAACTCTGCCGCCCACCCCCCCACCCCCCTCCCCGCCTGTTACTGACCCTCCTGTCTGGGACGTCCTGCAGCTTGACAAATGTTTGCTCAACAACATCCGGTCTGCGTCTCTTTAAATTTGCACGTGGCCTCTGTCTGTGTCTGAGGGGGAAGCCGGCCAATCAGGAAGCGGAGCAGAGGGAGAGAGGGGGACCAAATGGCTGTGATTGGCGGGTGAACCTATGACCTGTAGTGGAGGATCAGTTTTGGCGAGTAGAGGTGACCTTAGTGGGCAGGTGCAGGTGCACCAAACACAGGGGGCCAGAAAGGGGGGGAGGGCTCTTCACTTTCCTTTTTTTACATCTCTAAATTTAGCACTGATAATTCAGCGTGCGAAATATCTTATATAAATATATTATATATTTTTTTCCCTTTACTCCAGCAATTCACCAACAGTCCCTACGATTCCTCATAACAAATCATAATGGGTCATAATGTGTCGTAGCAGATCATAATGTGTCATAACAGATCGTAACTGATCGTAACAAGACACGCCAGATCATAACGAATAATAAGGAGTCATAACAAATCAATCTCAAAGGATCACAGCGATGAAGTTGAAGTGCGGTCTGCGATGGTGTCGAGGGCTGAACTCACCACCCCTCCGTTTTGTTGTTCCGTCCCATTTTCTGTTCGCGGCTGAACGAGCGAAACGGCTAGACTAAAATGGGGCGCGTCCCACGAGGGAGTTTCCATTTCCTGAGAGGGAGATTTACGGCGGGGCGGGGCCCCATTGTCCGGAGCGGAGAGCGGACCCTCTGAAAGGGCGGGGTGTTCTGGGGCGCCCCTGATTGGCGCCCATTGAAGAAACCCTCTGATTAATGGGGCGCTTGTAAACCGAGCTCTTGAAACAAAAGCGAAAGTGTTCAGAGTGGCGATAAGACCCCTCTTCACTCCAGTCAGCCTCCCTGTCATCCCTCATCCCGCTAACGACCTCTCGGCCGGCAGGTAGGGGAAGGCAGAAACCAGCGGCTGACGCGCACATTCATTCTGTAAATGAAAAGAGATCATTGTGTGAGAGTTTTTATTCCCCGCCCCCGACTCTGAAAAAAAAAAAAATAATAAAAATGTATGACCTGCCCAAAATATGGACAATGCCATTACTGATTTAATTTAAATAGCTTCTATTATTCTGCTGCCTGTCAGCGTGGGCGGGATGATAAAAGTGGGCGTGTGCATGGCGAAGAATCCTCCACGAGTCGCGCACAAAATGTGGCATCGGAACAAAAAAAAAAAGACAGGAATAAAAAACATTTGTTGATTACAGACCGCCTTAGCTCTCTGGCCGGCAAGGTCTTTATGGATTGCACGTATTGCACGTGGCTAACGCGTGACCGTGATTCACTTCAGGTATGGCGATTCACTTCAGGTATGGCGATTCACTTCAGGTATGGCGATTCACATCAGGTATGGCGATTCACATCAGGTATGGCGATTCACTTCAGGTACGGCGATTCACTTCAGGTACGGCGATTCACTTCAGGTACGGCGATTCACTTCAGGTATGGCGATTCACTTCAGGTATGGCGATTCACTTCAGGTATGGCGATTCACTTCAGGTATGGCGGTCCAGCTGGCCCAGGGGCCTGGCGATAACAGTGTGCAGTTTGGTGTAGTGGAGGTGTTTATGGGGAGGCAGCAGGGTTGTTGACCAGGGGTGTGTTGAGTTCAGTAACTGCTTTGTGAGGGTGTGAGTCATTCAGTGAATCGTTGTGTTTGCACATAAAACACCCTCCAAACTCTGGCATGCAGAAGGACCGGAAGTCTTGGAATCTCCATTGGAGTAATTTTCACTCAAAAATGCTTTTGTGTGAAAAAGTTGTTCGGTTTGGGGGTGAGGGGGGATTTCTGTGGATATTTGGACACATTTCTCTATAACCTTAAAAGACAATCTGAAATTGTGCTTGTGCATGAAAACCAAAGCCACTAGAAAGCAAAGATGTTTATTAAGCCCTTAGCACACAAAACTCTTAGATGTGTGGGTAACTGTTTTATACCACTCTCAACTAAAAACCACCTTTATCACTCCCACATTTACAAAAGCTAATAGTAATAATGCTAATAATAATGGAAATGCTAATATTAATTATTATAATAATCACAATAATGAAGCCATCCCTGTGTAGAGAGTAGACTGTATTCTGACAGGCAGAGTCATAGTTGACCTAATCCCGGTTTCCGCAGTTGGACAGTTATATGGGCCTGACTGTTTGGGCTCTTCATTGTAATAATAATAACGCTGATAGGTGAGATTGCACAGAGGACAGATTTACACACTGAGTGTAGTGTCCGTTTTAGAGAGTACACTTGAACACTAAACTAAAACTGCCATCCTCAACTCTGACTGTGTGCAATTCTCAGCACCTAATATTCCTATAGGAATTCCGTACATGTCCTGTTACCAAGCTTTTCTGAGGTGCAATTGATACAGGATTCCAGGTCATTCCAGAAACCAGACTCATAGAATGGGTTCTTACGAGATGGAGAGTGTGCCTTTATGATAAAGTGGAAGCTATTCTGTTTGTGTGTGTGTATGTGTGTGTATGTGTGTTTCTGTGCATGTGTGTGTATGCCTGGGTGCATGTGTGCATGTGTTTGTCTATATGTGCATATGTGTGTGTGTGTGTGTGTGTGTGTGTGTGTATGCGCAGGTGTGTGCATGTGTGCGAGGAGTCTGACAGAACCAACCATTCCACCAAATTACGCCATGTTTCTTAGCAACATGGACAAACGGCCCGCAGCTCCCTCAGGATGGATGGAAACACTCCGGTCTGACACGAGGAGTGTATGTGTGTGTGTGTGTGTGTGTGTGTGTGTGTGCGTGTGTGTGTGTGTGTGAGTGGGGGGGTCAAGATATGAGCACCCTATCCTACCCTGACAGGGAGTGGAGCGCTACTGTCAAAAAGCATCAGCTTTGATTCTGGATCCCCCCCCAAAGCAAATTGTTTTGGAAGAAAGGCAGGATAGAGAGAGACAGAGAAAGAGAGAAAGAGAGAGACAGAGAGTGAGAGAGAAAGAGAGAGAATATCAATCTTTTTGCGAGAGGAACACACAGCACCTCTTATTGCCCAGGATGTAATATACTGGTGCTGTGACCTTTGCCACAGTGAGTGCTGACAGCCCAGGCTAAAAGGGCTATTACTGTTATTAATTATTATTTTTATGTAATTTCCAGTAAAATAACTTCTTAAATGTTTTTCAAAATAAAATAAATTCTCTATATCTCTAATGTAGTTCACATTGTTGTGACTGATGATTTGTATTTAATGTTAATGATTGCTTTGTCTATGTGTGGTCATGCCAATAAAACATATATGAATCAGAATTTGAGAGAGAAACAGAGAGAGAGAGAAGAAGGCCATGACGTGACACATTTTTGGGCCTGAACCACAACACAAGCTTGGTCAGCACACACACACACACGCTTACATTCAACTGGACAACTGGACATGACTGAAAGCAGGAAAAAGGAGATTGCCCAATCACCCCCCCCCCAAAAAAAACAAAAAAACAAACAGGAAACGGCACACAGCTTGGGGGGAGTATAGTTTGACCTGCATGCTCTTTCAACACATCTTTCTTGCCAAACGGCAGCTTCAATAACTCATCATCACACGGTCTTCCTTCCCAGCGCCCCCCCCCCCCCCCCCCCCCCCAATGCCTTTCAACAGTTTTTAAACAACTCTGAGGAAGCCGGATCGAGTGGCAAGGAACCCCGCCCTCAGGGAACCGTCGCAGGGTTCATGAGGTCCCCACATCCCACTGCTGGCTACACACTTCAAATAAACTCTTTTTTTTTTGCTCGTTTTTGATGTGCCATTTCTGTGACATATGAGCTTCGAAAAAATTTAAAATGTTACATTGAACATGTGGTACAATGCAGACTATAACTATAACCTCGTGGCTCGTCTTGCTCTGCGCTGTAATAATCATTAAAAAGATACCACAGACATTTTCATTTCTTACATATTATTTGCCAGAGATGAATCAGGTTAATCATTGGATGTGTAAACTAATGAATAATAAAATACTTTTTTATTTCTGAATTGTATATCATCAGGGGCTAAATTTATGATTTAAAAATAGAACACACGGTCATTCCAGAGATGCTTTTATTCTGCGATCAGTAACTTTCTCAACCGCTTTAACCACACGGTCAATATGGCTGAGACGGTTAATTATCACGGTCAATATGGTGCAGATGGTTAATCAGCACAGTGAATATGGTTGAGATGGTTAATCGGCACAGTGAATATGGTTGAGATGGTTAGTTAGCACAGTGAATATGGTTGAGATGGTTAATCAGCACAGAGAATATGGTTGAGATGGTTAGTTAGCACAGTGAATATGGTTGAGATGGTTAGTTAGCACAGAGAATATGGTTGAGATGGTTAATCAGCACAGAGAATATGGTTGAGATGGTTAATCGGCACAGTGAATATGGTTGAGATGGTTAGTTAGCACAGTGAATATGGTTGAGATGGTTAGTTAGCACAGAGAATATGGTTGAGACGGTTAGTTAGCACAGAGAATATGGTTGAGACGGTTAGTTAGCACAGAGAATATGGTTGAGACGGTTAGTTAGCACAGAGAATATGGTTGAGACGGTTAGTTAGCACAAAAAATATGGTTGAGATGGTTAATCAGCACAGATAATATGGTTGAGACGGTTAGTTAGCACAGTGAAAATGGTTGAGACGGTTAGTTAGCAAAGTGAATATGGTTGAGACGGTTAGTTAGCACAGAGAATATGGTTGAGACGGTTAGTTAGCAGAGAGAATATGGTTGAGACAGTTAGTTAGCCGCGCTGCGGTTATTTCTGCGGTTAGACGGCAGACAGACGGAGAGAGCTGTAAAAATGCACTCAGCTCTGCTCACACAGCTTAACCCCACTCAACCTCAAACCATTCATCACTGCACAGACTGCCTGGCAGGTGAACTCAGGCAGGCCCTGCCTGAGCTCTGTCTCACTCTCTCTCTTACACACACACACACACACACACACACACACACACACACACACACGCACACACACATACACACACACACACACACACATGCACACACGCACACATTCACTTACTCACTCTCTCTCTCTCACACACTCACTTTCTCTCTCACACACACACACACACACACACACACACACATTCACTCACTCACTCTCTCTCTCACACACTCACTCTCTCACACACACTCTCCCCCCCTGCACTCTCTCTCTCACTCTCTCACAAACACACTCGTTTGTGTGGAGCATGTCTCCCTGATCCTATGCTCCTGTATGTACCCACCCCCCCCCTCTCTCTCAACAGTGTAGTACAACAGCTCTGTGTGTTGTACCCCCCCCCCCCTCTCTCTCTACAGGTAAGTAACACAGATAACTGACAACTTATGTAAACAGTTAATGCAATTATTTAAGCATTCCAGATCGGAGGTTCTGCTCCACATAGTGTCTTACTCTGTTCCTTATTCCGGGGTACTGTGGTACTCCCTCTCTCTCTCTCTCTCTCTCTCTCTCTCTCTGTCTCTCTCCCTGCCTCTCTCTCTCCTCTGTCCCAGACTCTCCTGTTACGTAGGCCATGGGCTGGTAAATCATTCAGACGGTATCTGGGTCTCAGGTTAGCGTTTGTGCCGTGGGTTGGTTGATTGTGGCACTGCCTGTTATCTTATATGCACACCTGTGTTCTGTGTCCAAACTCATCTTTAATTCACCTGTGCGGTAGAGGTCCACTACCCAACACAGTGGGGTCACCGTGGAGACGGAGCTGCATTACACAGCACCAGGAAAACAGGGTCACAGTGGAGACAAAGCTGTGTTACACAGCACCAGAAAAGCGGGGTCACCGTGGAGATGGAACTGCGTTACATAGTGTTGGCAAAGCCATCAATGTCAGTTGCTACCAGGCCTTTCAGAAACAACGAACAACAGAAAGTGCTTCTGTGTTTTCTTTCCTCCATCTTGGCTTAAGTGGCACTGTGAGAAACAAAAAACATTGGAAAAAAAGAATATTGGGGTGCTGCTCCTCTGTGTTTAGAGGGGAATAGCAAAGCTGTTCATTATTGGGGTGCTGCTCCTCTGTGTTTAGAGGGGAATAGCAGAGCTGTTCATTATTGGGGCGCTGCTCCTCTGTGTTTAGAGAGGAATAGCAAAGCTGTTCATTATTGGGGCGCTGCTCCTCTGTGTTTAGAGAGGAATAGCAAAGCTGTTCATTATTGGGGCGCTGCTCCTCTGTGTTTAGAGGGGAATAGCAGAGCTGTTCATTATTTGGGTGCTGCTCCTTGGTGTTTAGAGAGGAATAGCAAAGCTGTTCATTATTGGGGCGCTGCTCCTCTGTGTTTAGAGAGGAATAGCAGAGCTGTTCATTATTGGGGCGCTGCTCCTCTGTGTTTAGAGAGGAATAGCAGAGCTGTTCATTATTGGGGCGCTGCTCCTCTGTGTTTAGAGAGGAATAGCAGAGCTGTTCATTATTGGGGCGCTGCTCCTCTGTGTTTAGAGAGGAATAGCAGAGCTGTTCATTATGGGGGCGCTGCTCCTCTGTGTTTAGAGAGGAATAGCAGAGCTGTTCATTATTGGGGCGCTGCTCCTCTGTGTTTAGAGAGGAATAGCAAAGCTGTTCATTATTGGGGCGCTGCTCCTCTGTGTTTAGAGAGGAATAGCAGAGCTGTTCATTATTGGGGCGCTGCTCCTCTGTGTTTAGAGGGGAATAGCAGAGCTGTTCATTGTTTGGGTGCTGCTCCTCTGTGTTTAGAGGGGAATAGCAGAGCTGTTCATTTATGGGGGTGCTGCTCCTCTGTGTTTAGAGAGGAATAGCAGAGCTGTTCATTATTGGGGCGCTGCTCCTCTGTGTTTAGAGAGGAATAGCAGAGCTGTTCATTATTGGGGCGCTGCTCCTCTGTGTTTAGAGGGGAATAGCAAAGCTGTTCATTATTGGGGCGCTGCTCCTCTGTGTTTAGAGGGGAATAGCAGAGCTGTTCATTATTGGGGCGCTGCTCCTCTGTGTTTAGAGAGGAATAGCAGAGCTGTTCATTATTGGGGTGCTGCTCCTCTGTGTTTAGAGGGGAATAGCAGAGCTGTTCATTTATGGGGGTGCTGCTCCTCTGTGTTTAGAGAGGAATAGCAGAGCTGTTCATTATTGGGGCGCTGCTCCTCTGTGTTTAGAGAGGAATAGCAGAGCTGTTCATTGTTGGGGTGCTGCTCCCCTGTGTTTAGAGGGGAATAGCAGAGCTGTTCATTTATGGGGGCACTGTTCCTCTGTGTGTAGAGGGGAATAGCAGAGCTAACTCCAGTACTCTGATTACATGTGGCCGGCGTGACTGGCTGTTAGGGGCCCGGTCAGCACATCTTTCTGGAATCTTCTGCTCCGTAGTGTGCAGCTCCCTGTTAATGATCAGGCCCTGAGCACTTGGGCTTCTGGACAGGTTTATTGCCCTTAATTTATCCTGTAATGAGGCAGGGGCCCGTTTTAAGGAGAAGGAATGTTTCAGTTTTTTGACAACACATGTTGCCGGTTGTTTTGCTGCAACCCTCGTGGGCCACATTCAAAGGTTCCTGGCCAATGTGGAAACCTCATGGTTTTATCCACAGGTATACCTGGCCTACCTACATACCTCACCCACCTGTATACCTGACCAAAAACCCTCCATACCTGCCCTTACAGCTTTCATTGTGGTGGAACAGACATGGCAGTTAGTACAATGTTTAAGCTTTTGTGAAAATAAAGTAAGAACATTTTTTGATCTTAAATTTTATTATTTCCTGGGTCAAATAATAATAAAAGCTATTTTAACAAGATAACAAATCTTCAAGAGTAGCATAGACACATTAATAATAGCATTGGAATAGCATTAGGTTCAGTGCTGAGAGACAGTAAATGGCACAGGTTAGCCAACACAGCACAGCCAACGAACACATTGAAGAGAAAGTGTATTCCCCAAAATGAACCAACAATGAAATATAATATAAAATTTTCAATCTTAAATAATATTTTCTCCACAGTTCAATGTCCAGGACAAAATAATTAAGTTGGTTCCCAAGCAACCAAAAGTAAGGATCCCACCAAAAGGTATCTTCCAACAAAAAGAACATGAAAAGGCAATCCAAACTCTGTTCCCAGAAGTAAGATAACAAAAAAAAAGCTCACACAAGCTCACACAAGCTTACACAAGCTCACACAAGCTTACACAAGCTCACACAAGCTCACTACCACTTCTTCCCAGTAGGGTATTTGTGACTTCCACTAAGAAAGCCAATTCAGAATAATTTTAGGCCCAAAACTGTAATAGAGATCAACAGTGCCTAGTATTGTATTGTTAGCAATTCCTGTCCTTGAGCGGCTATCTTCTTCTGCTCTAAATAATGACCACTTTCTCTCTCAGGTAAAACTCAACTGAGTCTTACAGGGAATGTGCATAATGTAATCAGAAAAGACTACTTAAAAAAAAAAAAAAATCTTGTATAAAATGTGGATCACATGTGGATGTCACAGCCGTTTAGACACCGATACAATTCCTGCAGATTAGTGACAGTTTTACAATATTTAAGGGGTACAGAGCACATATTTAAATATTGAGAACAAAGTTTGTTTGGTTCAGTAAAGTGCTTTGTTAAAAATTCTCAGGGATATGCAGTGTTTTTGCCAGTGTCTTCAAATATTTGTTTGACACAGTTCTGTAAATTGCACAATAAACACAAATACTTCTGCTGAGACACACCTGGAGGTTCTGAGCGTTCTACAAACACACCTGGAGGTTCTGAGCGTTCTACAAACACACCTGGAGGTTCTGAGCGTTCTGCAAACACACCTGGAGGTTCTGAGCGTTCTGAAAACACACCTGGAGGTTCTGAGCGTTCTGAAAACACACCTGGAGGTTCTGAGCGTTCTGAAAACACACCTGGAGGTTCTGAGCGTTCTGCAAACACACCTGGAGGTTCTGAGCGTTCTGCAAACACACCTGGAGGTTCTGAGCGTTCTGCAAACACACCTGGAGGTTCTGAGCGTTCTGCAAACACACCTGGAGGTTCTGAGCGTTCTGCAAACACACCTGGAGGTTCTGAGCATTCTGCAAACACACCTGGAGGTTCTGAGCGTTCTGCAAACACACCTGGAGGTTCTGAGCGTTCTGCAAACACACCTGGAGGTTCTGAGCGTTCTGCAAACACACCTGGAGGTTCTGAGCGTTCTGCAAACACACCTGGAGGTTCTGAGCGTTCTGAAAACACACCTGGAGGTTCTGAGCGTTCTGCAAACACACCTGGAGGTTCTGAACGTTCTGAAAACACACCTGGAGGTTCTGAGCGTTCTGCAAACACACCTGGAGGTTCTGAGCATTCTGCAAACACACCTGGAGGTTCTGAACGTTCTGAAAACACACCTGGAGGTTCTGAGCGTTCTGAAAACACACCTGGAGGTTCTGAACGTTCTGAAAACACACCTGGAGGTTCTGAGCGTTCTGCTGAGACACACCTGGAGGTTCTGAGCGTTTTGCAAACACACCTGGAGGTTCTGAGCGTTCTGCAAACACATCTGGAGGTTCTGAGCATTCTGCAAACACATCTGGAGGTTCTGAGCATTCTGCAAACACACCTGGAGGTTCTGAGCATTCTGCAAACACACCTGGAGGTTCTGAACGTTCTGAAAACACACCTGGAGGTTCTGAGCGTTCTGCAAACACACCTGGAGGTTCTGATGCTCGACAGCAGGACAGGACAGGACTTCATGGCTCCCGCTGGCATGAATAGACGCTGGTCTGGGGGAAATGGGCGTCGCCCTGCAGAGGAAGCCTACAGTCCCATCTTCCTGAGGCCGCGCATCCTGGCTGGAAGAATCCGGCTTTCCTGAGCTTCCGATTGTTCCTCCTTAGGAAACAAGATAACCCGCGCAGGCTGAGGAAGTGGAGGTGAAGGCAGTGTGTTTTTTCACATGCCAGTTGGGTCGTACGTTTAAATGACCCAACATTTGTGTGGCCAAGGAGACACCAGCTGCTTTGGAAACGGTGGCTTATTAGCGATGTTTTTTATTAGCGACATGAGTGACGTTGTTGACGTGTTGAATATGTGTGTGAGACGATAATAATAATAATAATAATAATAATAATAATAATAATAATATGTTGGTGATTATAATGATGCTCATGATGGTGATTATTATTATTACATTAGCATTATCATTATTATTAAGAATAATTCTCAGAATGTTTTCTGAAAAACTTCATTAAAAAACATCAGACAGATAAATCCATGTTGGTTCCGAGGGGACTTGGGGGAGCAATGGAATCCAATGACATCACGTGACAGGGAAACTCCTGCCCAAGTGCATGCTGGGACTTATCAGAAGGGTTTCCTTTAGTCTGTGAAAAGGTTGAAAATAGGAAGGGAGGAGAGGGGAAATTTGGAACGAGAACAGACCAACCTCAATCTCCCGGAAAGAGTTCGCTCTGGTCGGAACAGGTTTGAACCGACCCAAACTGGCTTTTTTAAGAATGGTGGGCGAGTGCTTTTTTTTCCTTTCTGCTTTTGCATTCCAATGGGAAAGCCATTTTTAACTGTGCCTGTCTGTCTCCGAGCACTCTTTGTTGTTGGAACAGTTGCTCCTGATTAGCGCTCTGTCGGGGGGGGGGGGCTTTTCACTCCTCCTTTCTTTTCTTCCTCTTCTTATTTCCCTGCCTCTTCCTCCCTCCATCTGCAGGTTGACCTCTGTTGCTTCTCCCTCTGATTCTTCCTCCTTCAAAGGCCCCAGGATGCCCGTAATTGGAGGGGACGTGGCGGCTGGGGGCCCCTCTATGGGGTGTGTGGAGGCCCAGAGTGGCTCAGGGGTCAGGGGGAGACAGTCTTACTCTGACATGCAGGCTTTCGGCCTACAGCTCCCGGCTCTAACAGGCCCCAGGGCTGTCTGCTTACAGAGACGACAACGGCACACGGCTCTTTCTCAAGGTGTGCCTTTGTCTTTAAACCTGAAATTTACTGCTAATGCGTATCGAGAGCTTAAGACAAGAGCAGGGATCTCAAACGGAAGTCCCAGAGGGCCGCAGTGTTTGTTGTGGATTCCTTTTAATTAGTAGCCTGTTTAGGCTTTAGAAACAAGAGCTCTTTAGCCAATCAGATAAAGCGCTGGAGCGCTGGAGCACTGCAGACACAGCGCCCCCTCCAGGACTGGAGTTAAACCTGCAGACACAGCGCCCCCTCCAGGACTGGAGTTAAACCTGCAGACACTGCGGCCCCTCCAGGACTGGAGTTAAACCTGCAGACACTGCGGCCCCTCCAGGACTGGAGTTAAACCTGCAGACACTGCGGCTCTCCAGGACTGGAGTTAAACCTGCAGACACTGCGGCCCTCCAGGACTGGAGTTAAACCTGCAGACACAGCGCCCCCTCCAGGACTGGAGTTAAACCTGCAGACACTGCGGCCCTCCAGGACTGGAGTTTGAGATCACTGAATTACAGGCTTCTGTAGGATCTGGCGTATTTGTTGGATAAGAGAGCTGAAATATATCATGTTTAAACATGTATAAGCGATATATATACATCATGTTTAAACATGTTGCAATGCAATGCTGTTCCTGGTTGGCTAATGCAGTTTTCAGTGGCCGATATCGCCCAAGTTCGTGAATCTACTCGATTCCCACGCTGCTCGATTCCCGCTATTAGAGAAATACAGACGGCATGACAGAGCCTCCTCCTCTCCTTACTTCCTCTTTAATTTAGTGAGGCTTAGCTGGACTGTGGGCCTCATTTGCAGAGTGCTGCTCGATGATTAATTAATCTCAGAAACAAGCTGGCCCTGACTGAATTATTCATCCAGGCCTGTGTCTGTAATTTCTCCGCCCCCCCTCCCCGATGTCTCGGGTCCCAGGCCCAGGTCGAGGGGGAGTGGGGGGAGGAGGGGGGCGCAGAGCGTGGAGCAGGGTCCACAGGGCGAGATGACGTGGTCCACAGCCCATGTCATTAAATAAGAGCAGCCCAATTTGGCTTAAGCCAAGCGTAGGAGCCCGAGGCCCCATAGGGAGGGGAGGGGAGGGGAGGGGGGGCCATGGCGACATTTGCATAGGCTGGAGAAAGGTGTGAGTTACTATCACACAACCCCCCTGGACTGAGGCTCGAGGTGAAGTGGAAAACTGTACGTTCCACCACCCCCCACCCCCCCCCGAGTTTGTTAGGTTACACTGCCAGTGAATCTCAGAGCATTAAGAGTTCCCACATTCCCGTGGAGTTCCCACATTCCCGTGGAGTTCCCACATTCCCGTGGAGACTTGGAGATTTCCTGATTTTACTCGCCAGTGTTCCACACGGGTGGATCTCGAACGCGTGGTCAGCGTTAAATGCAAACGAGCACCGAGCAGCCGACCGTCCGACTCTCCCTCTCTCCCTCTCTCTCTCTCTCTCTACCCCTCTCCCTCTCTACCCCTCTCTCTCTCTCCGTCTCTACCCTTCTCTCTCTATAAATGTTTGCAGGCCACCCGAACAGGCTCTAGGGTTTCAGTGCATTTTTAATGGTGTTCTCGCGGGGTTGGTCACTAAGGTAGTAGGCAGATAGGGGATGGGGGCCCGGGGCAGTGTTACGCTCCTCACTGAAAGAGGAGCGACAGAGAGACACCTGAACCCTAAACCACAGAGGAAGAGAAAGAAAAAGCTTATCCAGAGCGGAGGGGTGGAGGAGAGAAAGAGTATGAGGTGTGGTGGAGGGATGGAGAGGTAGAAGGGTAGAGGGGTGGAGGAATGGAGAGGTAGAGGGGTGGAGGGATGGAGAGGTAGAAGGGTGAAGAGGTGGAGGGATGGAGAGGTAGAAGGGTAGAGGGGTGGAGAGATGGAGGGATGGAGGGGTGGAGAGGTGGAGGGATGGAGAGGTAGAAGGGTAGAGGGATGGAGGGATGGAGGGGTGGAGGGGTGGAGGGATGGAAAGTTAGAGGAGGGGGGGTGGACAGTAGAATATGCCTGGGGTGAAACCAGCCCTGGGTCAAATCATTATGCAAAATTCTTTAACTCTTCAGATGCCAGTAAAAATTCCTGCAGATCACTACTGACAATTTTAGAGGCGTTATTCAGAACTCATTTCTGATTTGACCGTCCATTAAAACTTTAATATGATCATATGATTGATGGTATGGTTCGGATAGTTTGAAAAATGAAACGTGCTCAACTCAAAATCTACTGGCAAATAATTGGGTGCTGAATCCCATAAACATGTAATATAATAAACAAAAACAGACATCACTCAGTAAATACTCATGAAACTAAAAGTTTATTCTTGACATATGAGGCACGTTGCGCACACTGTAGAAAGCTGGGGCTGAAGTGTTTGTTTATTATGGTTTGGTTCCTGCCATGTGCTTCATGGAAATACATTTTCTGACGCACTGATGAAGGCCTGGTCGCTGAAACGTCTGTGTTTCTGCTCCTCTGTGCTTTAAACTATTAAAATCAATGCAAAGAACTCTTTGAGGTTCATTTTGTTTCCTCCTTTTTTGAGTGCGAACCTTCTCTATATGGAAATGAATTTGTACCAGGATCTACAGGAGCATCTTAAAGCCTCACCAGCCTCAGTGGTTCAGATTCGTACCTGTATCAGGTGTACAGGGCAGCAGCCAGAGAGGGCCAGGCCACACCTGGACAGCCAGAGCACAGAGGTGAGGGGAGACTGTGAGACCTGAGCAGGTGTGAGACGGAGACGCAATGAAAAGGTGAATAAAAAAGAGGCCCAGGTTGGTAGAGGGGTCTCTGTGGTGCAGACTGCGATGGGGTTCATCCAAACGGTGGTTTGGAAGGAAGAGGGTGGGGCCCCCAACCACGGAAATGTGTGCGATGCTTTTTCCTTTCCCTCTATTTTCTGTTCTCTCTGTTTTCTGTTCTCTTTGTTTTCTGTTCCCTCTGTTTTCTGTTCCCTCTGTTTTCTGTTCTCTCTGTTTTCTGTTCTCTTTGTTTTCTGTTCCCTCTGTTTTCTGTTCCCTCTGTTTTCTGTTCCCTCTGTTTTCTGTTCTCTCTGTTTTCTGTTCCCTCTGTTTTCTGTTCCCTCTGTTTTCTGTTCCCTCTGTGTTTTCCCTACTGTAGTGGTCAGCTGGATGGAAAGAATGTAAGACATTTAGAGAGAGAGACCGAGAGAGAGTAAGAGAGAAAGAGTGAGAGAGAGACAGAGACTAAGAGAGAAAGAGTGAGAGAGAGACAGAGACTAAGAGAGAAAGAGTGAGAGAGAGACAGAGACTAAGAGAGAAAGAGAGAGAGAGACAGCAAGTAAGAGAGAATGAGTGAGAGAGAGACATTGAGTAAGAGAGAAAGAGAGAGAGAGACAGAGAGTAAGAGAGAAAGAGTGAGAGAGGGACAGAGAGTAAGAGAGAAAGAGTGAGAGAGAGACAGAGAATAAGAGAGAAAGAGTGAGAGAGAGACAGAGACTAAGAGAGAAAGAGTGAGAGAGAGACAGAGACTAAGAGAGAAAGAGAGAGAGAGACAGCAAGTAAGAGAGAATGAGTGAGAGAGAGACATTGAGTAAGAGAGAAAGAGAGAGAGAGACAGAGAGTAAGAGAGAAAGAGTGAGAGAGGGACAGAGAGAGAAAGAGAAAGAGAGAGTCAGTGGAGGTCTGCAGAGGGTGGTCTATAATCACTAAAGGGTCTGGGGGGTCTTTCATATGGACACAAAAAAATCCTTGTCTTCACTCCTTTTTAAATTTTTTCTTTCTCCATGAATTGTGGCTTCTCCCTAAAAGAAAACAAATGAAAAGAATAAACAGGAGTGAAGATTTTGAGTCTTAATTAGTTTCTGGGGATTAAAACGGATGCAGATTTGGAAGAGTGGCGGTTGGGGGGGGGGGGGATTATATTATGCGTAGGTGTAAATTGGGGTTAATACCTGAGATAAAACAAATGGCTTAAAATTCCCAAATTGCTTTCTGCGGTGTGGGGAATTATCCCAAAGCTAATTATCAATAATGCAAAAGCATTTCATACAGTCTAAGTAGAACTCTTCCCGCTATGTATTCATATGTGGAGCATACGCTGTGATTATGCTCGTTTTTACACCGCGAGGCGATTGGAGACGGGTCGGGACTCGGGAGACATGGAAAACCGAGAGAACGCTCCGCTATGGAGCCTGGCCTGCAGGGTGGAGCCATTTCCCTAAGATTATAAAGTTAATATGATAATTCCCGCTGTTATCTGGAGAATCCTACTGGACTGTATTTATAATTCCCACTGTTATCTGGAGAATCCTACTGGACTGTATTTATAATTCCCACTGTTATCTGGAGAATCCTACTGGACTGTATTTATAATTCCCACTGTTATCTGGAGAATCCTATTGGACTGTTTTTATAATTCCCACTGTTATCTGGAGAATCCTATTGGACTGTTTTTGAAAGAGCTGGCAGCAGATGTCAGTCTTAATTTTTCCTGGTTCCTCTGAATATGATCTGTTTTTGTTTTATATAGTAATAATTAGTTTATTGTTGGAGTAATTTCTTGGGGCCTGGATTCTCTGGTTGAGACCTTTCCGCGGTTAGACCTGAAACCAGGTGCGTCTGTGGAATTGGAGGTACCTTCATATTGGTCTGAAAGACACTGTGACATCTCAAAATAAAATCTATTCAGAATGAGTGATCTTTTGAAAAAATACAGGTAACTAACAGCAGCCAGCTAAAATAAGCACATTGTTTTAACTGGCTGCTGCTGGTTACCTAAGAGAGGGCATTTCTCCAAGAATAAACAGTTTCTCCTCTCCAACTGCCAGCCTTTCTACCAACTTGTCAAAGAAATTTGATTCCTCGGAATCTCCTGATTGGCAGAACCCGGAGGTATGCGCGAGCGGTTCTGTGAAAATAAACACGATGGAATTAGCAACTGGACGCCTGCCTACCAGCTGCTGGGTCTGGGGATCCTGCGGGGTTCATAGGTCGAGCATTCCTGGATGTCCACTGCATCTTATGTCCACTGCGTCACAAGAAACATGTCAATTAAGATTGTGAAAGTTTTGCAATTCTATTTAAAATCTATTTAAAATCTATTTAAATGTTTGGTGAATTTTCTCATCATAACTGGAACGTAACTGGAACATTCTCATGTTTTATATAAAAAATGTCACATTAACGGGAAAGGGGGCTCGTCTGCCTGCACCTGGATCTGATGGGTTCTGGTTGATCACACACCAGTGGCATTAGAGCTGCAGCCTAGCTGTTTTCAGTTTTCACCTTAAAAATCAGAAACCAATTCAATTTAGACCCAAGAGACCCTGTGAGCTAACTTTGTAACCAACTCCTATAGGTTCTGATTAACGACGAAAACCAGCAGACCCTGCGGCTTCCCTGGACCGGGAGTCGCACTTGAGCAGTGGTCAGTCAGTGGTCAGCGGTCAGTGTTCATGCAGTAAGGCTGATATGGTTTTGGGTGTCTGTACCTACTGGTCTGTGCCATCTCACCTGAGCCAGATAAAGAAACACAATCAAATCCACACAAACTCACACACACACACACACACACACACACACACACACACACACACACACACACACACTCTTCCAGGTGTAGTCATGGATAATGAGGCTGTCTGTAAGAGCCCATTGGCTGCAATCAGGTTTCAGGTCAATGGCTTAAGGGACTAGGAAGCAAGCCATGCAGAGGTGTCTGTGGAGGGCTCTCCGCACAGGTCAACTTGGATTGGTCGACATGCTAGGCTACATGGCTACAGGCTAACCATGCGGAAAATAATATAAAAAAAGATATATTCTAATAACCTTACAGAGCATTGTATAGTCATTTGAAATATTTGTGTTGGAAAATAATACTCATATGTAATATTCAATTGTTGCCGTTCTAGCTTACAGTTAGACCCTTAGTGTGGTGCTAAGGTTCTGTTAGAACTGTGTTAATGTGGGCGGTAAGGTTCTGTTAGAACTGTGTTAATGTGGGCGGTAAGGTTATGTTAGAACTGTGTTAATGTTGGTGGTAAGGTTCTGTTAGTGCTGTGTTAATGTGGGTGGTAAGGTTATGTTAGTGCTGTGTTAATGTGGGTGGTAAGGTTCTGTTAGGACTGTGTTAATGTGGGCGGTAAGGTTATGTTAG
>CM040404.1:3459047-3491547 GCA_022702515.1 Ilyophis sp. 1 JC-2022 | reverse complement strand
CCAAAATGCCTGGTGGTCATTTATCTCTAAACCAGTGTCACAACCAAACAAACGCACGGTGACGTGCTGTGTTATTTCCTAAAACTCTATCTTCAATTTTCATGTCTATGGATAGCTGCAACGTTATGATAGAAATGCCCTTTATGTGACCTGTTTTTAGTTGCTTCAACGACCTATCGTGCGCACTTATTGTACATCGCTTTGGAAAAATGCGTCTGCCAAGTCAATGTAATGTTATCAAATCACACTGCTACATCTATACATTTGTAATGAAATATATATGGATAGAGGGATATTATATATTTATATGATGTGCTGTAATACAATATATAAGCAATAAATCTTTCCATATATGTCATCTATGCATATTATGTAGACATGTTTTTAAACCATTCCTATTTGAATTTTAGATTTTGTGATATATTGACATAATTCTTTCACACTGTGGTGCTAATGCATATTCATGTTATTTATATTGTAATCACAGCAGTTGGCAGTAATATGAGAGAACTCTGCGATTACAGATTGTTGCTCTCGCTGCCTCTCCTTATGGGGAAATGGTGTTGCTTGGTTTCTCTTCAAAATTCTCAGAAAAAGGATTGCAGAAAATACTGCAAGAGTGGAGGGTGGAGAGTGCTGCTCGAACCATCAAAACAACGTCTTCCATGTTTTTTTTCTGGTGCTATTTTTATCGTCCAGTGTTGAACATATTTCATATGTACTAATACCTTCCTGGCACCGGAATCCTTCTGGATTTTAAACTCCCCGGTGCTTTTTCAGCGCGGTCCACAACAGTCCTGTCTGTTCGCCTGCAGTCCTGTCTTTTCATCTTTCCGTCAGTTAGCGCCGCGGACATCTCAAGGAGCACTCCAGTCTTTTATAAAACAAAAAAATGATTTTCTTTAATAATTAAAAACTGCGGATGTCTTTAAGATACCTGGTGCATTCCTCAGAGAATCTGCATCATGGTTTTACATAAACACATAAAATATCTCACTTATTAACACATTTAACACACCTGGGCCAAATAGTTCTTTCTCATGTATCATTTATAATGTACCCTGTTCATTTTAAGCCTTTAGTTACCAGTGAAATCCCAGATGGTCTCAAGAGAAATAAAAATAACAATTTTGCTGATATTCAAAACAAATTTAATATTTTCATAGGATTGTGTGTTTCTGGTTAGTGACATGTTTCACAAAAAATCCTCACGTATCTGTAGGAGCGGTTTAGATTTTCACCAGTATCTAAAGAGTGAACATATTTGAGGTATGTATTTGACCCTGGTCTGGTGTTATGGTGAGCTGGTCCTAAACGCAGCGCTCTCACTGCTACACAGCGCTCTCACTGCGACACAGCGCCCTCTGCTACACAGCGCTCTCACTGCTACACACCGCTCTCACTGCTACGCAACGCCCTCTGCTACACAGCGCTCTCACTGCTACACACCGCTCTCACTGCGACGCAACGCCCTCTGCTACACACCGCTCTCACTGCTACGCAACGCCCTCTGCTACACACCGCTCTCACTGCTACGCAACGCCCTCTGCTACACACCGCTCTCACTGCTACACACCGCTCTCACTGCTACACACCGCTCTCACTGCTACACACCGCTCTCACTGCTACACACCGCTCTCACTGCGACGCAACGCCCTCTGCTACACAGCGCTCTCACTGCTACGCAACGCCCTCTGCTACACACCGCTCTCACTGCGACGCAACGCCCTCTGCTACGCAACGCTCTCACTGCTACACACCGCTCTCACTGCTACACAGCGCTCTCACTGCGACACAGCGCCCTCTGCTACACAGCGCTCTCACTGCTACACACCGCTCTCACTGCTACGCAACGCCCTCTGCTACGCAACGCTCTCACTGCTACGCAACGCCCTCTGCTACGCAGCGCTCTCACTGCTACACACCGCTCTCACTGCTACACAACGCCCTCTGCTACGCAACGCTCTCACTGCTACGCAACGCCCTCTGCTACACAGCGCTCTCACTGCTACACACCGCTCTCACTGCTACACAACGCCCTCTGCTACGCAACGCTCTCACCGTTAGTGAGATAATATCAGCAAAGCACAGAGAGAATCTTCATTGGGAAGTGAATCGTTCACACGGCCGTTATATGCTCAGTTACACACCATGGTGTGCATGTTTATCCCCTGCTGTCTCACCTGGAAGGTGTGTGATTGAAGAGCAGCTTTCCTATTGCCTGAGAGATGGAGAGGTTACCGTGGCAATAAATGAACCACCCTCCCCCCATCCCAAAACCCTCCTTCATGCTTGTGTCCACCTCAGCTGAAACACCATTTTCTGCGAAAGTCACTGATGCCTGTAGATGAGAGGTTGCTGTGGACGACGGGCTGTGTGTGTGTGTGTGTGTGTGTGTGTGTAGGGGGGGGATCGGTCACGCAGGGAACCCCTGCTGATGCTGACACCTTAACTCTGACACGGCCAGAGAGCGCATAAACGTCCCAGATATATTTTGTATCCGCGTCTATAATGCGTGAGGGTTCCACGCGGGTTTCCTCGGTAACGCTCCAACTGATTTCATGATTGGTGGCCTGCTGCAGAGTACCTGAATGTGAATATTATGTTTGGGGGGCTGGCCGTGGGCCACTGCCACTGTACCCCCCAGCAAAAAATATAACCTGGGCTGCTGCACTCAATATGCATAAATATGTATAAATGCAAAAGAGAAAAGAATCTCTGGATATGAGCAGATTTACATATAAAATGTACGTAACAGGAAGTGATTTGGGGGGCAGAGATCCTGTATTTAGAGGTAAGTAAAGGTCAGAATTTATGTACTCACAAAGGAAAAACACTGATTTGGAGAGAGGTATAAATTGAGAGAGAGGGAGAGAGAGAGGGAGAACGAGAGGGAGAGCTGGTGGGGAAAAAGAGAGGGGGAAAGAGGGAGGCAGAAATGGAAAGAGAGAAGAATGCGCTTTGTGAGACGGCTCCTGGATCTGGGACTGGGGGGCGCAGGGAATCGGAGGGAAAATTGTGACGGGGAACGCGACGAGATGAGAGAGAGGCAGGCGTCGTTAAGTGAGGAAGTAATCCTGGCTAATTAAGGCGGTCTATGACAGCGCTGTCAAGGCTGACTGATCCTTCAAACGCCACCGTTCGGCTGACAGGCCAGACAACGCTACAGGCTTTGAAGGTGAGAAGTTTTTTTTTTTCCTTTTGAACGTTCCTCCATTCCCCAAGTTCTCTCTTTTTTCCCATCTTATTACCATCTTTGTGTGTCTAATTGCAAGTCCCTGGGCAAAACACATTAGGAAGTATCTTAACAACTGAGAATGATGCAGTCTGACTGCCCGTGAGCTTGGAGAGCTGAATTAGATGCATTTTTCTGAAGGAAACAGGCGGTGAATTTCAAGATTATCACCATGGAATCAACTGCAGAACTAGTTGAATTTAGATTTTTAAAAACCCATTGGATCCATGCTGGCAAGTACCTGATCTGATGGCTCAATGTACCACTGCTTCCTACCACTGCCTAGGTATTCCAGAAAAGGAAATACACTCATCACCAGAATGTTGAAGTTTGCTCTCCAATTCAATTCAATTTTATTTGTATAGAAACTTCCCAGTAAAACAGGAAAAACGAAAAATTTGGTTTCCAGTTTCAACTGCACAGCTCCTATGAAGCTACATATGTGTGCTAAAGCTGTGATTTTATTTACTAAACAAATACCTGGCCAGCATACAGCAAGTACCTGTATTAGTTACAAGTGTATTTAACAGGTATTTGTATAAATAAATGTTCACCTATGTAAATGGATGAGTCAAGCAAATTAAGAAATATCATTACAACGTTTTTAAAAAAAAAAGGTGTGAGAGTTTCAGTCCGTAGGGTATTCCTATATGATTACCCAATAGCAGGTCTGGTTGATCATTAGGAATGCATTTTCTCACCTTCATACATTTCAATAGGATGTTTCAGCAGTGAGATGTGCCTGTAATTTATATTGAGCAATCTAACCTGTGGAGAAGAATGAGAAAAATAAAAGATAATTGCGCAGTAGGTTAATTAAAACAGGAAACTCTCTGAAGGCCTGTATAACATAACTACCTTAGTTTAAGCCAGAATAACTGCAGGCAACAGGCAAAAGCTTTGATTAATAGGTGACAGGTTCATTTATAGACCATATTAAACAGTCACATAGGTCTGATCCAGGATTACATCTCAGCAGTTCAGCTGCTTTGTCCAATACCCTAATGCTGTAATAGGAATGATCAGGTTCAAATGGGACTTTACTTATTGAGTATTCCACATGCAGGGCAGGCAGTGAATAGAGCTGAAATCATAATGATAATGATAAGCCTAAGAATAGCGTTAATCAAAACTTCTAAAGCGCTGAGAATCAGGCACGGCAGTATAATTTGACTCAAAGTAAGAACAGAATGATTTTTCAGAATCCTCAGATCTCCGCAGACGTTCTCTGATCTGCACAGGTTTTCTGATCTGCGCGGACGTTCTCTGCTCTGTGTGAGATGGCGGAAAGGCCGCGGGGCAGCGACGGTGTTCATTCTGGAGGGAGCTCGAGCCCTCAGCCTTACGCGGGCACGGCGTCCATGTTTTACGCCCTCCTGCCCGGGGGCGACACGCACATCTCCCCACCTTCCCGCGACCCAATCCACTTATCCTCCTCCGTTTATTCTCCTCTTAGCAGCCCATTATCATGGCCTTTTCCTTTACAGCTCCGCTATAGATTTTAAGGGCCTAACGGAGACTGGTATGGGGGAGCGGTGGACAGGGAGAGCGATATAAATGCATGATTCAGGAATGTAAGTGCCAGGGAGAGATGATGTCAGCGAGGCGATTCAGATTGGAGAAATGTGCCCAACATGGTGGGCGGAACTAATTTTGGTACAGGATATAGTGATTCTATTGGCTTATCTGGCAGCGCTATGCGGAGGTCGTTAAGACAGGTAACAGCCCCCGACTGCCTGCCTGCTGGCTGATCATGTGATCCCTTCCAACGTGAGTTAAAACACGGAGGATGAACTTTCCTTATTGTTTACGTACCAGATTAATTTACTTACTGAAAAACGTACTCTGACCTGCACAAAGTCTCCTGTCTTAAAGGAGCGTAACGCTTTATCACGGTAAGATGGACATGCCGTTACAGTGTTATAAATAGATTTCTAAAGTAAGGGGTTTCCACCCTGCTCTAGTTATGCTTATATTTGTGGCTTCTGATCAGCAGGGGTGTGGATAAGGGGTACACATGAGCTGTATCTGATCAGCAGGAGTGTGGATAAGGGGTACACATGAGCTGTATCTGATCAGCAGGAGTGGATAAGGGGTACACATGAGCTGTATCTGATCAGCAGGAGTGGAGATAAGGGGTACACATGAGCTGTATCTGATCAGCAGGAGTGAGGATAAGGGGTACACATGAGCTGTATCTGATCAGCAGGGGTGGATAAGGGGTACGCATGAGCTGTATCTGATCAGCAGGAGTGAGGATAAGGGGTACACATGAGCTGTATCTGATCAGCAGGAGTGGAGATAAGGGGTACACATGAGCTGTATCTGATCAGCAGGAGTGAGGATAAGGGGTACACATGAGCTGTATCTGATCAGCAGGGGTGGATAAGGGGTACACATGAGCTGTATCTGATCAGCAGGAGTGGAGATAAGGGGTACACATGAGCTGTATCTGATCAGCAGGAGTGAGGATAAGGGGTACACATGAGCTGTATCTGATCAGCAGGAGTGTGGATAAGGGGTACACATGAGCTGTATCTGATCAGTAGGGGTGTGGATAAGGGGTACACATGAGCTGTATCTGATCAGCAGGAGTGGGGATAAGGGGTACACATGAGCTGTATCTGATCAGTAGGGGTGTGGATAAGGGGTACACATGAGCTGTATCTGATCAGCAGGAGTGGGGATAAGGGGTACACATGAGCTGTATCTGATCAGTAGGGGTGTGGATAAGGGGTACACATGCGCTGTATCTGATCAGCAGGAGTGAGGATAAGGGGTACACATGAGCTGTATCTGATCAGTAGGAGTGGGGATAAAGGGTACACATGAGCTGTATCTGATCAGCAGGAGTGGGGATAAGGGGTACACATGAGCTGTATCGGATCAGCAGGAGTGAGGATAAGGGGTACACATGAGCTGTATCTGATCAGCAGGAGTGGGGATAAGGGGTACACATGAGCTGTATCTGATCAGTAGGGGTGTGGATAAGGGGTACACATGCGCTGTATCTGATCAGCAGGAGTGAGGATAAGGGGTACACATGAGCTGTATCTGATCAGTAGGAGTGGGGATAAGGGGTACACATGAGCTGTATCTGATCAGCAGGAGTGGGGATAAGGGGTACACATGAGCTGTATCGGATCAGCAGGAGTGAGGATAAGGGGTACACATGAGCTGTATCTGATCAGCAGGAGTGTGGATAAGGGGTACACATGCACTGTATCTGATCAGCAGGAGTGTGGATAAGGGGTACACATGAGCTGTATCTGATCAGTAGGAGTGGAGATAAGGGGTACACATGAGCTGTATCTGATCAGTAGGAGTGGAGATAAGGGGTACACATGAGCTGTATCTGATCAGCAGGGGTGTGGATAAGGGGTACACATGCGCTGTATCTGATCAGCAGGAGTGTGGATAAGGGGTACACATGAGCTGTATCTGATCAGCAGGAGTGTGGATAAGGGGTACACATGCGCTGTATCTGATCAGCAGGAGTGTGGATAAGGGGTACACATGAGCTGTATCTGATCAGTAGGAGTGGAGATAAGGGGTACACATGAGCTGTATCTGATCAGTAGGAGTGGAGATAAGGGGTACACATGAGCTGTATCTGATCAGCAGGGGTGTGGATAAGGGGTACACAT
Organism: Ilyophis sp. 1 JC-2022; assembly: GCA_022702515.1. Classification (NCBI taxonomy): domain Eukaryota; kingdom Metazoa; phylum Chordata; class Actinopteri; order Anguilliformes; family Synaphobranchidae; genus Ilyophis; species Ilyophis sp. 1 JC-2022. Next base: position 3,484,665 of record CM040404.1, on the reverse strand, counting down.
GAGCTGTATCTGATCAGCAGGAGTGAGGATAAGGGGTACACATGAGCTGTATCTGATCAGCAGGAGTGAGGATAAGGGGTACACATGCGCTGTATCTGATCAGCAGGAGTGTGGATAAGGGGTACACATGCGCTGTATCTGATCAGCAGGAGTGAGGATAAGGGGTACACATGAGCTGTATCTGATCAGCAGGAGTGTGGATAAGGGGTACACATGAGCTGTATCTGATCAGCAGGAGTGTGGATAAGGGGTACACATGAGCTGTATCTGATCAGCAGGAGTGGAGATAAGGGGTACACATGAGCTGTATCTGATCAGCAGGAGTGAGGATAAGGGGTACACATGAGCTGTATCTGATCAGCAGGGGTGGAGATAAGGGGTACACATGAGCTGTATCTGATCAGCAGGAGTGTGGATAAGGGGTACACATGAGCTGTATCTGATCAGCAGGGGTGGAGATAAGGGGTACACATGAGCTGTATCTGATCAGCAGGAGTGGAGATAAGGGGTACACATGAGCTGTATCTGATCAGCAGGAGTGAGGATAAGGGGTACACATGAGCTGTATCTGATCAGCAGGAGTGGAGATAAGGGGTACACATGAGCTGTATCTGATCAGCAGGGGTGGGGATAAGGGGTACACATGAGCTGTATCTGATCAGCAGGAGTGGGGATAAGGGGTACACATGAGCTGTATCGGATCAGCAGGAGTGAGGATAAGGGGTACACATGAGCTGTATCTGATCAGCAGGAGTGTGGATAAGGGGTACACATGCGCTGTATCTGATCAGCAGGAGTGTGGATAAGGGGTACACATGAGCTGTATCTGATCAGTAGGAGTGGAGATAAGGGGTACACATGAGCTGTATCTGATCAGTAGGAGTGGAGATAAGGGGTACACATGAACTGTATCTGATCAGCAGGAGTGTGGATAAGGGGTACACATGAGCTGTATCTGATCAGTAGGGGTGTGGATAAGGGGTACACATGAGCTGTATCTGATCAGTAGGGGTGTGGATAAGGGGTACACATGCGCTGTATCTGATCAGCAGGAGTGTGGATAAGGGGTACACATGAGCTGTATCTGATCAGCAGGAGTGAGGATAAGGGGTACACATGAGCTGTATCTGATCAGCAGGGGTGGAGATAAGGGGTACACATGAGCTGTATCTGATCAGTAGGAGTGGAGATAAGGGGTACACATGAGCTGTATCTGATCAGTAGGAGTGGAGATAAGGGGTACACATGAACTGTATCTGATCAGCAGGAGTGTGGATAAGGGGTACACATGAGCTGTATCTGATCAGCAGGAGTGTGGATAAGGGGTACACATGAGCTGTATCTGATCAGCAGGAGTGTGGATAAGGGGTACACATGAGCTGTATCTGATCAGCAGGAGTGGAGATAAAGGGTACACATGAGCTGTATCTGATCAGCAGGAGTGTGGATAAGGGGTACACATGAGCTGTATCTGATCAGCAGGGGTGGAGATAAGGGGTACACATGAGCTGTATCTGATCAGCAGGAGTGTGGATAAGGGGTACACATGAGCTGTATCTGATCAGCAGGGGTGGAGATAAGGGGTACACATGAGCTGTATCTGATCAGCAGGAGTGGAGATAAGGGGTACACATGAGCTGTATCTGATCAGCAGGAGTGAGGATAAGGGGTACACATGAGCTGTATCTGATCAGCAGGAGTGGAGATAAGGGGTACACATGAGCTGTATCTGATCAGCAGGGGTGGGGATAAGGGGTACACATGAGCTGTATCTGATCAGCAGGAGTGGGGATAAGGGGTACACATGAGCTGTATCGGATCAGCAGGAGTGAGGATAAGGGGTACACATGAGCTGTATCTGATCAGCAGGAGTGTGGATAAGGGGTACACATGAGCTGTATCTGATCAGTAGGAGTGGAGATAAGGGGTACACATGAGCTGTATCTGATCAGTAGGAGTGGAGATAAGGGGTACACATGAACTGTATCTGATCAGCAGGAGTGTGGATAAGGGGTACACATGAGCTGTATCTGATCAGTAGGGGTGTGGATAAGGGGTACACATGAGCTGTATCTGATCAGTAGGGGTGTGGATAAGGGGTACACATGCGCTGTATCTGATCAGCAGGAGTGTGGATAAGGGGTACACATGAGCTGTATCTGATCAGCAGGGGTGGAGATAAGGGGTACACATGAGCTGTATCTGATCAGTAGGAGTGGAGATAAGGGGTACACATGAGCTGTATCTGATCAGTAGGAGTGGAGATAAGGGGTACACATGAACTGTATCTGATCAGCAGGAGTGTGGATAAGGGGTACACATGAGCTGTATCTGATCAGTAGGGGTGTGGATAAGGGGTACACATGAGCTGTATCTGATCAGTAGGGGTGTGGATAAGGGGTACACATGCGTTGTATCTGATCAGCAGGAGTGTGGATAAGGGGTACACATGAGCTGTATCTGATCAGCAGGGGTGGAGATAAGCGGTACACATGAACTGTATCTGATCAGCAGGAGTGTGAATAAGGGGTACACATGAGCTGTATCTGATCAGTAGGGGTGTGGATAAGGGGTACACATGAGCTGTATCTGATCAGCAGGAGTGGGGATAAGGGGTACACATGAGCTGTATCTGATCAGTAGGGGTGTGGATAAGGGGTACACATGCGCTGTATCTGATCAGCAGGAGTGTGGATAAGGGGTACACATGAGCTGTATCTGATCAGCAGGAGTGAGGATAAGGGGTACACATGAGCTGTATCTGATCAGTAGGAGTGGGGATAAGGGGTACACATGAGCTGTATCTGATCAGCAGGAGTGGCGATAAGGGGTACACATGAGCTGTATCGGATCAGCAGGAGTGAGGATAAGGGGTACACATGAGCTGTATCTGATCAGCAGGAGTGTGGATAAGGGGTACACATGCGCTGTATCTGATCAGCAGGAGTGTGGATAAGGGGTACACATGAGCTGTATCTGATCAGTAGGAGTGGAGATAAGGGGTACACATGAGCTGTATCTGATCAGTAGGAGTGGAGATAAGGGGTACACATGAGCTGTATCTGATCAGCAGGGGTGTGGATAAGGGGTACACATGAGCTGTATCTGATCAGCAGGAGTGAGGATAAGGGGTACACATGAGCTGTATCTGATCAGCAGGAGTGAGGATAAGGGGTACACATGCGCTGTATCTGATCAGCAGGAGTGTGGATAAGGGGTACACATGAGCTGTATCTGATCAGCAGGAGTGTGGATAAGGGGTACACATGAGCTGTATCTGATCAGCAGGAGTGGGGATAAGGGGTACACATGAGCTGTATCTGAACAGCAGGAGTGTGGATAAGGGGTACACATGAGCTGTATCTGATCAGCAGGAGTGGGGATAAGGGGTACACATGAGCTGTATCTGATCAGTAGGAGTGGAGATAAGGGGTACACATGCGCTGTATCTGATCAGCAGGAGTGAGGATAAGGGGTACACATGAGCTGTATCTGATCAGCAGGAGTGTGGATAAGGGGTACACATGAGCTGTATCTGATCAGCAGGAGTGTGGATAAGGGGTACACATGAGCTGTATCTGATCAGCAGGAGTGGAGATAAGGGGTACACATGAGCTGTATCTGATCAGCAGGAGTGAGGATAAGGGGTACACATGAGCTGTATCTGATCAGCAGGGGTGGAGATAAGGGGTACACATGAGCTGTATCTGATCAGCAGGAGTGTGGATAAGGGGTACACATGAGCTGTATCTGATCAGCAGGAGTGTGGATAAGGGGTACACATGAGCTGTATCTGATCAGCAGGAGTGTGGATAAGGGGTACACATGAGCTGTATCTGATCAGCAGGAGTGGAGATAAGGGGTACACATGAGCTGTATCTGATCAGCAGGAGTGGAGATAAGGGGTACACATGAGCTGTATCTGATCAGCAGGAGTGAGGATAAGGGGTACACATGAGCTGTATCTGATCAGCAGGAGTGGAGATAAGGGGTACACATGAGCTGTATCTGATCAGCAGGGGTGGGGATAAGGGGTACACATGAGCTGTATCTGATCAGCAGGAGTGAGGATAAGGGGTACACATGAGCTGTATCTGATCAGCAGGAGTGAGGATAAGGGGTACACATGAGCTGTATCTGATCAGCAGGAGTGAGGATAAGGGGTACACATGAGCTGTATCTGATCAGCAGGAGTGGGGATAAGGGGTACACATGAGCTGTATCTGATCAGCAGGAGTGGAGATAAGGGGTACACATGAGCTGTATCTGATCAGCAGGAGTGAGGATAAGGGGTACACATGAGCTGTATCTGATCAGCAGGAGTGTGGATAAGGGGTACACATGAGCTGTATCTGATCAGCAGGAGTGGGGATAAGGGGTACACATGAGCTGTTCTTTTTCAGTAATGAACCCCAATAAATATGCCTCGCTTCCATTCGAGGATGAAGAGACTAAGGACCACAGGTTTATGGAAGAGAAACTTGCCATTTTCAGAAAAAAATTTATAATAATGAATCATTTTGGGTGTAATCATTTCCGGGAGATTTTTTGCAGGGAGTTGAGTCCAGGGAACTGCAGAGGCTTCTGGGAGAATTTGAGCTGTCTGATATGACAGTAACTCAAGTCACTCAAGCAATTCAAAGGGTCCGCTGTGAATCTGTCAGGATCAGCGCCGTGGTTTTCTCATGTGTTAACATGCTTTTACAAAAAAGACAAAAAAACTCAAAGTTTAAAATCCAGGGCTGATACAGCTGTGGTGATCCTCCAGCTTCATGCATGTCTCACATGCAGTGTGCATACATACGTGCGCTCAGGCGTGTTGCAGCGCGCATACATACGTGCGCTCAGGCGTGTTGCAGCGCGCATACATACGTGCGCTCAGGCGTGTTGCAGCGCGCATACATACGTGCACTCAGGCGTGTTGCAGCGCGCATACATACGTGCGCTCAGGCGTGTTGCAGCACACATACATACGTGCACTCAGGCATGTTGCAGCAACCATACATACGTGCACTGAGGCGTGTTGCAGCGCGCATACATACGTGCACTCAGGCGTTTTGCAGCGCGCATACATACGTGCACTCAGGCGTGTTGCAGCGCGCATACATACGTGCACTCAGGCGTGTTGCAGCGCACATACATACGTGCACTCAGGCATGTTGCAGCGCGCATACATACGTGCACTCAGGCGTGTTGCAGCACACATACATACGTGCACTCAGGCGTGTTGCAGCGTGCATACATACGTGCACTCAGGCATGTTGCAGCACGCATACATACGTGCACTGAGGCGTGTTGCAGCGCGCATACATACGTGCACTCAGGCGTGTTTGCGTGTTCTTCAACTGGGGAGGTACAAAAGTAGGGGGCAGGTCTTCAAGGAAATAGAATTTACTGCAATATATTGTACATTTATTTATTTTATTTTTTGGGAAGCAGTGTGCAGACAGCCCTTATATGTTTTTTTCCGCTCCACACACCTGTTGCTAAAATAAATTTTTATTCTATGTTGTTCAAGCGTAGCAAGTTCTCTTTGACCTAAATACATTTTTATATAAATAATATTTTTTGGAAAATAAGATAAATATATTCTGCAGCAGTGTATTTTAAAAATTCTATTTTATTAATTCAAAAAATATATTGCCAAACCTACAAGGGAGAACAATGCGCTATACAGTGCGCTACATCATATTTTTAAAATGAGAAAAAATTTTTTTTTCACTTAACCTTATTTCAGAGATAGGACTATTGTTCTTGGCATATTTTTTCATCCTGCTGCTTGGATTTGAATTTGAATATGTATTTAGGGGTCTTACTCTCGCTTTGCCACACACAACCAAATATGTGCGCTACGTGTGGCCAGCGGCCTCTTTCTGTGAACTGGTTTTCATTTACTCCCCGTCTGCGGGGGATCTTTGAAGGGTGACTGCATTAAAACAGAGGCTTTTTTATCTTTACAAAGGGAGCACAGGAAGAGCTTCAACAGTTTCTCTTTCTCAAAGTGCCAACATCTCCTGAAACAGATGATTGAGCAGCGAGGAGCTTTTAAATTGCACCCTGGTGCAGCCTGTCGCTGCTGCGTCTCCTCCCTCCTCCTTCTCCTTCTCCTCCTCCTCGCAGTGTGTAACAGACTCAAGTGCTCCTTTAAAAAGGTAGCAGGTGGGGAGCGCTCTCCTACTGATCAGAATGTACTGTGGAATCTTGGCCGCGTGAGCAGCTAGGCAACAGGTCTCCTGGTCCAAATGAACCGATATAAGTGTGGAGGAACACAGATTAATCCTGTTATTTTTTATTCAAGTGGTAAATGATTCTATATATCCCGGCCTAACATAATACCAGTAATGGGCAGATCTGGGTAAAATATGTAATTAAAATTTTATAACACTTTAGATTCTGGTATAATTTGAAGTCACTCCTGTATATATATTAACATGCAATCATAAAAATCAGTATAATTATGTTGTTCTGAATATTGGTTCCTCCCCTGGCTGATGGAGACAGACTTATGCACTATTACCCGGAACAGCTCTTTTTAAGTATTAAATATTAAGTTATGCAATATTAGGAATGTCAGCAAGCATTCCAGATTAGGAGAAAAGTTTGTCTCTCAAATCTGTTAAGAAGGTTAAATAATAACAGCAGCAGCAATGGCAAAATCAATCAATAATAATAATAAAAATAACACTAATAATAATAATGACCAATGAGCGACTGGCTCTACTAAACAGCGTAAGTAAAGGTAAGACATGTATCGGTGACTGTTGAAGTTTCTAGGCGTGTCTAAGGCAGTGTGCCCTGTTCAGTTGAGTGTGTACAGTGCAGTAATCACAGTCCCACAGTGAAGCCAGGAGGTTTCTGACAGTCAGAAGGAGAATCTCGTCAGGAGGTGGGGTTGTTCCTTTAATATCCATCTCTTACCGTTATACACTCTGTGCTTTTCTGTGGTCCCTGTCCTGGACCCGCTACAGTGGATCACCACGGTAACGCCACATCACATGCACATTGCTTCTGCTAAAGGCCCTGGAGAAAATGCAGCAGTCATCACAAACCAGAGCAGGAAGCCGCGATGCCTCACTGCGTTACGCCTGCTCTCTAGCAGAAAAGTCATAATAATACAGCTAAAATACATGATTATTTATTATTGACATCCCTTACCAAAAGGGGATATAGTGCCATATATTGTAAATGTAGACTTACAGTATTAAATATTTTTCAATGCAGCATAATATCTTGCAATAAAAATAACAATAATTTATATATTTCCCATATATCTGTTAAGTGCTACAAATTGTTGGTAATGCATTTTATTTCAGTGTATTTCCAGTATATTCTATTTCTGTAAGGAACAATAAGTACGGATATTGAGTCCCAGTACAGGGGCTTCAACAGGAATGTCAGGATAAGGGCTGAACCCACACTCAGCAGTGTAACCTGCACAAACCCGTCTGTTTTCCACGTCAAACACTATTTTATTTTAAGGAGGTGGGGAAGGGGCTGCGTCCAAATGTTACCGCCTCTTTCTGGGTCTGGACGTCCCACGGATCTGGTGACCTGCTTGGGCCCCCCTCTCTCACCCTCCCTCCCCCCTCCCCCCTCCCCCCTCCTGGAGCCTGTTCTCCCGTCACAAACAAACGCTTCCCAGGGGCATTTCAGGGCTGGAGTAAAATGCATTAGGAGCACTGCAGCCATTAAAGTTTACAGGCCGTTGTAAAGTGGACCTTAGAGCAGTCAGCCCTGGGCACTGGTCTTTAATGCAGTGCGCTTATAATAGGAGCCAATGAGGTGACACGTCCACGACCAAAAGCACCGCTATTCCAGCCCACACCCCCACCCCCCTGAGAGAGCGAAACCGTCCCCTGCCTGGCCTGGGCCGGGCCGGGTCACCCCACAATATGTTTATTCCCCCTTTAAAAGAAAGACATGCAGTTCCAAACAGGTGTGCTTTAAGTGTTTGCACTGCTCTCAATAGAATTCATAATATTCTCACCTGCTGTTCAGTTTGAAGAGACATCAAAAAAAAAATCTTACCTGAATATAAGATGGAATCATTTTTGCTGTGCATATTTGAATTAATCTTTATATAGACTTGGATCCTTTTTCAATTTTTTACTCTGTGAGATTTTGTTAAAGCTCCAGTTAATTAAAACATGTTCAATTTGATTTAGTAATTTCACTTTTACATTCTATTAAAGTGCAGTAAAATTTCAGTTAGTCAATCCTGCCACAGACACAGACCTGTTTGAATAGATAACAGGTGAGAATTTCACTCTACACTGCAGAACTCTGTTACTCTGTATTTTAAAAGGTTATATACCTGAGCCCTACACCCATGTTAGCAATCTAAATACAATTTATATGTTTGTAATATTGTTTGTGGAAAAAAAAATGTGTGTGATATTTCTATTATTAGGATGTTGATGTTGATGATGATGATTGGATGATTGATTGATTGATTGATTAATTACGTTTATGATGGGTACTAGCTGTGCTATCCCTTGGTAAGATTACAGTTTTTTAAATGAATCATTTTCTTACAAATGAAAGAATAATCCTGCGGGTATAAAGACAGACAGGATAAAAGCACAGAGATACAGAGAGTGTGTGTGTGTGTCTGTGTGTGTGAGTGTGTGTGTGTGTGAGAGAGAGAGAGTGTGTGTGTGTGTGTGTGTGTGTGAGAGAGGGTGTGTGTGTGTGTGCATGTGCGTGAGAGAGGTGTGTGTGTGTGTGTGAGAGTGTGTGTGTGTGTGTGTGTGTGAGAGAGAGAGTGTGTGTGTGTGTGTGTGAGAGAGGGTGTGTGTGTGTGTGCATGTGCGTGAGAGAGTGTGTGTGTGTGTGTGTGTGTGTGAGAGAGTGTGTGTGTGTGTGCATGTGTGTGTCAGAGAGTGTGTGTGTGTGTGCATGTGTGTGAGAGAGTGTGTGTGTGTGTGTGTGTGTGTGTGAGAGAGGGTGTGTGTGTGCATGCATGTGTGTGAGAGAGGTGTGCGTGTGTGTGTGTGTGTGAGAGGGTGTGTGTGCATGCATGTGTGTGAGAGAGGTGTGCGTGTGTGTGTGTGTGTGAGAGAGGGTGTGTGTGTGCATGCATGTGTGTGAGAGAGGTGTGCGTGTGTGTGTGTGTGTGTGAGAGAGGGTGTGTGTGTGCATGCATGTGTGTGAGAGAGGTGTGCGTGTGTGTGTGTGTGGTTCGTAAGAGGGAAGGGGTGGAATCGGGGTGTAATTTGGGTGACGGGGTGGAATTGGGGCGGGGTCTCTTGCATTGTGAACATGGTGGAATTTTGGTGGTGGGTTGGTGGGGTGGTGGGGTGGCGGGGTATCGGGGTGCGCTCATGGCCATTTTTACCCCAGTCACAAGACCCTAGTGTTGGGTTAACCTGCGCATTAGTCCTGGTTCCCAGAATAGCCGGTGGGCCTGGGAGCCTGTGGCTGTGACCCTGCCCACTGCAGCTTGGGAGAGGGGGGCGGGGCCTCAGACACCTCTCCGTCCATATAAGGGGAAGGAAGAGAAATACAACGACCACTCTTTCAGCCCCACTCTCTGTCACTCTCTTTCCTTCCCTTTCTCTCCCTACCTCTCCCCCCTCCCTCTCTACCTCTGTCTCATTTGCTTGCTTCTAATTGGCCGGGCCCCAACAACGCCCTCGACACCTTTCCCCCCACTTTCCAAGCAGGGCCAGAGCGCCCCCAGCAGAGCGCCCCCAGCAGAGCGCCGCGCCCCCAGCAGAGTGCCCCCAGCAGAGCGCCCCACCCCCAGCAGAGCACCCCCAGCAGAGCGCCCCGCCCCCAGCAGAGCGCCCCGCCCCCAGCAGAGTGCCCCCAGCAGAGCGCCCCACCCCCAGCAGAGTGCCCCCAGCAGAGCGCCCCCACCAGAGCGCCCCGCCCCCAGCAGAGCGCCCCACCCCCAGCAGAGCGCCCCACCCCCAGCAGAGCGCCCCCAGCAGAGCGCCCCCAGCAGAGCAAAATATGCATATATGCGCATCTAAAAGGATGTTTGCTGGTTCAAGGCCACACCTGCGGCCAGCACTCCCCTGGGCAATGTCCAGAACGTGTTCGATTATACCACCAGAAACACAAGAATACATCTTTATTATCATATTGAAACTACAATATCCCATAATGCATTTATATATTTTACTGTATGTAACAATGGAAAAAATGCACTGTATTCTGGGAAAATGAGACAGTGGAGTAAAAAAAAAAAAAATATATATTACATAATTACAAGAACCAGGTTCATCATTGAGCTACAGCCTAGAGAGGATTCGGCACTGTGTTGAGCCTGGAGTTCAACACCCTGAGGGTATCTGCCTCTACTACACAACCTGGGGCCTGTTCCTCAAAGCAATGCCTCTACTACACGACCTGGGGCCTGTTCCTCAAAGCACTGCCTCTACTACACGACCTGGGGCCTGTTACTCAAAGCACTGCCTCTACAACACAACCTGGGGCCTGTTCCTCAAAGCACTGCCTCTACTACACGACCTGGGGCCTGTTCCTCAAAGCACTGCCTCTACTACACGACCTGGGGCCTGTTCCTCAAAGCACTGCCTCTACTACATGACCTGGGGCCTGTTCCTCAAAGCACTGCCTCTACTACATGACCTGGGGCCTGTTCCTCAAAGCACTGCCTCTACTACACAACCTGGGGCCTGTTCCTCAAAGCAATGCCTCTACTACACGACCTGGGGCCTGTTCCTCAAAGCACTGCCTCTACTACACGACCTGGGGCCTGTTCCTCAAAGCACTGCCTCTACTACACGACCTGGGGCCTGTTCCTCAAAGCACTGCCTCTACTACACGACCTGGGGCCTGTTCCTCAAAGCACTGCCTCTACTACACGACCTGGGGCCTGTTCCTCAAAGCACTGCCTCTACTACACGACCTGTGGCCTGTTCCTCAAAGCACTGCCTCTACTACACGACCTGGGGCCTGTTCCTCAAAGCACTGCCTCTACTACACAACCTGGGGCCTGTTCCTCAAAGCAATGCCTCTACTACACGACCTGGGGCCTGTTCCTCAAAGCACTGCCTCTACTACACGACCTGGGGCCTGTTCCTCAAAGCACTGGCTCTACTACACGACCTGGGGCCTGTTCCTCAAAGCACTGCCTCTACTACACGACCTGGGGCCTGTTCCTCAAAGCACTGCCTCTACTACACGACCTGGGGCCTGTTCCTCAAAGCACTGCCTCTACTACACGACCTGGGGCCTGTTCCTCAAAGCACTGCCTCTACTACACGACCTGGGGCCTGTTCCTCAAAGCACTGCCTCTACTACACGACCTGGGGCCTGTTCCTCAAAGCACTGCCTCTACTACACGACCTGGGGCCTATTCCACAAAGCACTGCCTCTACTACACGACCTGGGGCCTGTTCCTCAAAGCACTGCCTCTACTACACGACCTGGGGCCTGTTCCTCAAAGCACTGCCTCTACTACACGACCTGGGGCCTGTTCCTCAAAGCACTGCCTCTACTACATGACCTGGGGCCTGTTCCTCAAAGCACTGCCTCTACTACACGACCTGGGGCCTGTTCCTCAAAGCACTGCCTCTACTACATGACCTGGGGCCTGTTCCTCAAAGCACTGCCTCTACTACACGACCTGGGGCCTGTTCCTCAAAGCACTGCCTCTACTATATGACCTGAGGCCTGTTCCTCAAAGCACTGCCTCTACTATACAACCTGGGGCCTGTTCCTCAAAGCACTGCCTCTACTATATGACCTGGGGCCTGTTCCTCAAAGCACTGCCTCTACTATATGACCTGAGGCCTGTTCCACAAGCGCTGTTCCGGGTTTTACTCAGTGCAGTTATCCAGCTAACTCAGCAATCCTGTTTTCTGGAACAGGCCTCTGGCAGAGCTGTTTCAGACCTCCCAACCCATGTGTGGTGTACAGAGAGGTATAAACTCTAAGGGTCCCCTCCACCCGTGTGTGGTGTATGGAGAGACTAAGCCCCTCACTGTGTGCGCACACACACACACACACACACACACACACACACACACAGAAGCTGTCATAAAAAGGCCTTTTGTTTATCATTAAGAGTAACAGGTTTTTGAGTCTAACAGAGAAAATGTGCAACACCCCCCCCCCAGGGCCAGAGTGGCTGCCCTCACTGGACTCTTCATTTATAAAAAATAACATGCAAACAATATAATTGCAATAAGCTAATTATGATATTACACGTACCAAACACCAACACATTACACAACATTCTTTGCATTTAGTTAGAGTTTCAGCACTTGATCCCAAAAAATATTTTTTGAGGTTAAAAGAAAAATCTTCCTGTTTCTTTTCACAACATTTTCAGTACTAAATGAGCACATCTCTGCTTAATTAGGTTGAACAACATATATATTCACACATGCAGCGTTAATGTAAAATCTGTTTTAAAAACAAAATGAATCGGTTATGGATGAATTACATAATCATGCAATTTGAACATTATTTCATACAAAAAAATTTTTTGTGTTGTTTTGTAGATTTGGTTGCTAGGCACATTTTCTTGGCCCAGCTAATATTAAATAAAAATATCTGCATCTGGATTCAAGCAGCTTTTTGGACTGCAGGCCTTGTGATACCTCTCTCCAGACATAAGGGGGGAGGAGATATTATTTTAGAAAGCCCTGTGGTATCCATTTCCATTCCTCCACAAACACGATTCTCCTAAACCTCAGGACAACCAAGGAGCATGTGCACAAACACACGGGAAGCTCAAAGTGGGAATTCTGCAGGTGGTAGTGTGTGCGGGAAGCTCAAAGTGGGAATGCTGCAGGTGGTGGTGTGTGTGGGAAGCTCAAAGTGAGAATGCTGCAGGTGGTGGTGTGTGTGGGAAGCTCAAAGTGGGAATTCTGCAGGTGGTAGTGTGTGCGGGAAGCTCAAAGTGGGAATGCTGCAGGTGGTGGTGTGTGTGGGAAGCTCAAAGTGGGAATGCTGCAGGTGGTGGTGTGTGCGGGAAGAAGGCGGTGCTCTGGGGGGTGGAGGGGTGGGGGCAGTCTTTAGGCCAGTCTCCTCCCCAGCCCCCACCCCCCACCCCCTCACACATCTCCCCTTCAGGGAGCCCCACACAGTGGCATTAGGACAATCAGCAGAAGCCACACAGTGAACTGTGGCCAGCTGTGTCCGTTCCAAAGGAGACCGAATTAAAAACCTCTCCATCCCATCTGGTCTCTGGGGGGTGTGGGGGGTGGGTTTGGGGTAAGTGAGACACAGGCTGGGCAGTACTATGAAAGAACTCGCCTGTTCCTCAGCGTTAACTGAGACGGGGGGAGAGGGGGGCTGTTTTTGAAGCGGTTAGACAATCTGTTTGGATTGTGGTGGGGGAGGGCCGTCGGACTGTCAGGAAATTTGACGGGCAGCCCAGACAGGCGGGAGAGAGAGGTGGGGTAGTAGAAGGGGGTGGGAAGAGTAAATGGGGTAGAGACAGAGGTGGTCTTCTTCTCTCCGGGGGGATGTGGAGGGGGAGTGGGGGTTTAGGGGTGAAGAGGCAGGAACCCCAGGTCTGATGAGTCCCAGATGCTGCTGCTGCTCTGCACCCCCACCCCCACCCCCTATTTAGGGATTAGTCTGGCGGAATATTTCAGACAGTTTGGACCGCTGATCATGGATAGGGAGTATCTCCTTTCTGATACTCGGATAGGGAGTATCTTCTTTCTGATAGATGGATAGAGAGTATCTCTTTCCTGATATATGGATATGGAGTATCTCCTTCCTGATAGATGGATAGAGAATATCTCCTTCCTGATAGATGGATAGAGAGTATCTCCTTCCTGATAGATGGATAGAGAATATCTCCTTCCTGATAGATGGATAGAGAGTATCTCCTTCCTGATAGATGGATAGAGAGTATCTCCTTCCTGATAGATGGATAGAGAGTATCTCCTTCCTGATAGATGGATAGAGAGTATCTCCTTCCTGATAGATGGCTAGAGAGTATCTCCTTCCTGATAGATGGATATAGAGTATCTGCTTCCTGATAGATGGATAGAGAGTATCTGCTTCCTGATAGATGGATAGAGAGTATCTCCTTCCTGATAGATGGATATAGAGTATCTCCTTCCTGATAGATGGATCGAGAGTATCTGCTTCCTGATAGATGGATAGAGAGTATCTCCTTTCTGATAGATGGATAGGGAGTATCTGCTTCCTGATAGATGGATAGGGAGTATCTCCCAGGATGGTGTGTGTTTAACTGTAGTCTCTATAGGAGGGCTGATCTCAGTGGAGGTGAATAGATGATAAAAAAGTACAAAAATAAATGTACTTATGAAAATTAACTCCAAAAGAAAATTAATATTAAAAGTGAAAGTGAAATATAAATCTCTCACTACAAGGTTTATGACCTAATTTATAAACTTTTAAAAAAAGGTAATATTACGAAATGAGAAGGAGTGTAACGGTGCACAAAAATCTCGATTTGTTTGTTTTGATGGTTTTTGATACCACCTCTGTTACAGAGTGCAGCATGCCAACCACGCAGGAGAAAACATCTTCAAGATTGTTTTGTGTATTTGTATTGTGTGTGTGTGTGTGTGTGTGTGTGCATGTGTGTGTGTGTGCGTGTGTAAGCATACACAGGTGTGAGCATGTGTGTGAGTGTGTGTGTGTGTGTGTGTGTGTGCATGTGTGTGTGTGTCGTGTGTATGCATACACAGGTGTGAGCGTGTGTGTGAGTGTGTGTGTGTGTGTGCATGTGTGTGTGCGTGTGTATGCATACACAGGTGTGAGCGTGTGTGTGAGTGTGTGTGTGTGTGCATGTGTGTGTGTGTGTGTGTGCGCGTGTGTATGCATACACAGGTGTGTTTGTGTGTGTGTGTGTGTGTGTGTGTGTGTGTGCGTGCGTGCGTGCGTGTGTGTGTGTGTGTGTGCATTTGTGTGCTCATGTTAGTTTAGCTTAGTGCCGTAGCGGCGTACCTGCTTGCAGATGCACTTACATCCAACTGACACTCCACACCCAGGTCACTGCCATATATTAGCCACTTGCTGACTGCCACAACCAGCTCCTGCTCTGGGCCTGTAACACTCCCACAACCAGCCCCTGCTCTGGGCCTGTAACACTCCCACAACCAGCCCCTGCTCTGGGCCTGTAACACTCCCACAACCAGCCCTTACTCTGGGCCTGTAACACTCCCACAACCAGCCCCTGCTCTGGGCCTGTAACACTCCCACAACCAGCCCCTGCTCTGGGCCTGTAACACTCCCACAACCAGCCCCTGCTCTGGGCCTGTAACACTCCCACAACCAGCCCTTACTCTGGGCCTGTAACACTCCCACAACCAGCCCTTGCTCTGGGCCTGTAACACTCCCACAACCAGCCCTTGCTCTGGTCCTGGTGAGGTGGGACCAGTGGTGTATTAATGCGACGGGCCTGCAGTGTTGCATGCAAGCAGTTCAGCAGCAGTTGTGTTGGCAGATTTGCCTGCACCGCCGCTACAGGTTACCGCTGCATCCCAGGGCCACGGATAGGCCTTTAAAACTGATCAAAGTCATCAGCATCACCAACGATATTGGCAAAATAATTTATTTGGAATATTGTCTGTGAATCAAATTCTCATGGCCCGTGGAAAATCCATCTGTGTCAGGATCACCAAATATAGAGCAGATCACAGGCTGGTTTAGGGTCATGCTGCCATGTTGATGCCATCTCAACCTATCCCATAATAACAAATTGCATTTATAAAAAGAGAGAGAGAAAGAGAAGGAGAGAGAGAAAGAGGGAGAGAGAGAGAGAGAAAGAAAGAGAGAGAGAAAAAATATAACTGAAAAATAACTGAGTAAGGCATTCCTCAGCTGGCTAACCCTAACCCACCTCCCCCTCCCAACTCCACCCCTACAGCCTGACCCTTGAGCCCCACCATGAAACGTCTAGACTTCTAACTGTACGGCCCTTCAAAGCAGTCTGGGCCAATGGCCTGACCAGAGGATTAGGAAATCCTGCCTCCACACACCTGCTCTCCTGTGTTTGCTCTCGAAATCTTCTCTCTTCACTGTACGTGGGACTGTGACCCATTACCAGCATCTGCCCATTACCAGCATCTGCCCATTACCAGCATCTGCCCATTACCAGCATCTGCCATTACCAGAATCTGCCCATTACCAGAATCTGCCCATTACCAGCATCTGCCCATTACCAGCATCTGCCCATTACCAGCATCTGCCTATTTCCAGAATCTGCCCATTGCCAGCATCTGCCCATTACCAGCATCTGCCATTACCAGCATCTGCCCATTACCAGCATCTGCCCATTACCAGCATCTGCCTCTTACCAGCACCTGCCTATTACCAGCATCTGCCATTACCAGCATCTGCCCATTACCAGCATCTGCCATTACCAGCATCTGCCCATTACCAGCATCTGCCATTACCAGCATCTGCCCATTACCAGCATCTGCCCATTACCAGCATCTGCTCATTACCAGAATCTGCCCATTACCAGAATCTGCCCATTACCAGCATCTGCCATTACCAGAATCAGCCCATTACCAGCATCTGCCATTACCAGCATCTGCCATTACCAGAATCTGCCCATTACCAGCATCTGCCCATTACCAGCATCTGCCATTACCAGCATCTGCCCATTACCAGCATCTGCCATTACCAGCATCTGCCCATTACCAGCATCTGCCTATTACCAGCATCTGCCATTACCAGCATCTGCCCATTACCAGCATCTGCCATTACCAGCATCTGCCCATTACCAGCATCTGCCCATTACCAGCATCTGCCATTACCAGAATCTGCCCATTACCAGCATCTGCCCATTACCAGCATCTGCCCATTACCAGCATCTGCCATTACCAGCATCTGCCCATTACCAGCATCTGCCATTACCAGCATCTGCCCATTACCAGCATCTGCCATTACCAGCATTTGCCCATTACCAGCATCTGCCTATTACCAGCATCTGCCCATTACCAGCATCTGCCCATTACCAGAATCTGCCCATTACCAGAATCTGCCCATTACCAGCATCTGCCATTACCAGCATCTGCCCATTACCAGAATCAGCCTATTACCAGCATCTGCCCATTACCAGAATCTGCCCATTACCAGCATCTGCCCATTACCAGCATCTGCCCATTACCAGCATCTGCCCATTACCAGCATCTGCCCATTACCAGAATCTGCCCATTACCAGAATCTGCCCATTACCAGAATCTGCCCATTACCAGAATCTGCCCATTACCAGCATCTGCCCATTACCAGAATCAGCCTATTACCAGCATCTGCCCATTACCAGAATCTGCCCATTACCAGCATCTGCCCATTACCAGCATCTGCCTATTACCAGAATCTGCCCAAACTATTAATAAGTCAAAGCCGGGTGGTAAAGCCACCAACAGCTACACGGATATATCGCGCTATTACTTATTTATCTGTTCAGCTGAATTATTTATTGTTTATTCCAAATGGTCTGATTTTAAGGGGGGGGCAGAGAGGCCAGGGTGACCCACATTAATGATGCAGACAGCGCCGATAATGATCATTATCCACGAGACGCTGTCCCCCTCACCCCCTGGCACCCCACCACTCGGTCGAGATGGCGAAGCCACACGTGTGAAGATGCAGGAGGGGCTGGGACTTTAATGACCTCGTTAGCAACATCAAAGGGTCGTGCCCCCGCCCCCGTCCCCCCATCCAACCATCGCCCCGGCTCATGCGGGGGCCTCCATGTGGGGCAGATGAATTACAGCCCCCCCTCCGGCCCGGCCCTTTGAAATCCACTCACTATCAACACTAACCACCACGGGCCCGGCCCGCCTCCCTGACACTAAATTAAGCAATTATTGCCCCAGCCAGAGTTACCGTGTGGGTGCTCATTACCCCAGACTCAGGCAGGGCTGAGCGAGAGAGAGTGAGAGAGTGAGAGAGTGAGAGAGTGAGAGAGTGAGAGAGTGAGAGAGTGAGAGAGTGAGAGAGAGAGAGAAAAAGAGAACTCACAACTTTTTTTTGATCTGGTTCTTTGCACAAATTTCACTGTGGTTCTGCTGTGGCTCTGCTCTGGTTGTGGTTCAGCGCTGGGTTCTTGCTGTGGTTCTACAGTGTGTTTCTGGTGTGGTTCAGCGCTGGGTTCTTGCTGTGGTTCTACAGCGTGTTTCTGGTGTGGTTCAGCGCTGGGTTCTTGCTGTGGTTCTACAGCGTGTTTCTGGTGTGGTTCTGGGGCCCAGCTGACTCAGTTTCAGATGAGGGGAGAATGAGTGCAGGGAATCGTGGGTATTCAGTCGCACCGCAAAGCCCCAAACTCCATGTTCTACCTCTGTCTGAGGCAGACGACGTACGATTCTGATACACTTTCATGACCTTAATGTTTAATCTCATCTCAGCAGGGCCTGACCTGACCTGCACACACTCTTCCTCTCGCCTCTCGAGCTGAAGAGTCGCGGTAAAGAAGCAGACGCATTAATCTGCTGCCTTCTGATCCCCCAGCAGACACAGGCCAGCGTTTATCAGTCAGTGTCATCGCCAAAATGCCCTTTATTTCAGGAAAGACGTTCTGATTCACCATTTTTTGACAAGTGCTTCGAGCGGGTCCTTGAAAATGATACACCCATTTTGTCAAGTGCTGTGTGGAAAAAAAGGGCTCCGGATTAGAGAAATTTATATCAGAACCCCTGACGTGGTTTTTTGAACGGTGGTGCCGTCCCGGATGCCGGGGACATTTTAGTAAAGTACCGTAACCGGTTATTTACTCCCTGGAAGCTGGTGGGTGACAAATAGCCGTTGAGTAAGTGAAGAGCCGTGCCCTTTGTTTGTGGAGGAACGCTCCACTTTTGTATTGGGCTCAACCGTGGGATTGTGGGATACGAGCGTGTGGGATACGAGCGTGGGGATTGTGGGATACGAACGTGGGGATTGTGGGATATGAGCGTGGGGATTGTGGGATATGAGCATGGGGATTGTGGGATATGAGCGTGGGGATTGTGGGATATGAGCGTGGGGATTGTGGGATACGAGCGTAGGGATTGTGGGACACGAGCGTGGGGATTGTGGGACACGAGCGTGGGGATTGTGGAATACGAGCGTGGAGATTGTGGGATACGAGCGTGGGGATTGTGGGATACGAGCGTGGGGATTGTGGGATACGAGCGTGGGGATATGGCCCTTTGCCCGTTTGCGTGTCATTTCAAGCGTTCCCAGGAGAGAAAAAAAACAAGCAAGTTATTCTCCCCACTTCAAACGTAACCTCCGATGATAAAACTAGAGCTTGCGAGGCAGAGAGGTTGCAGGTTACAATCCCAAATGGGGCACTGCCCTTTTACACTGGAGTAAAAGGTCCTTAATGGGAATCGCTTGGGCTTTATAACTGTGTGAAATGCTTTGGTTGAGAAGGTCAGTAGTTGAATCTAAGTTCTTGGAATGAAGGACACTGTGCAAAGCATTAGATCTCTGGTTATAAAGGCAGGCGGTCAGGCAGGCGGTCAGGCTATCTCTTAGGTCATGGGCAATGTGGTTCAGCATACTAGGCCCCCTTAAAGGTTGAGCAGCTCCTCCTGCTGATGTGATCACCTGTCAGGTAGAGTGTTAATGCTAATCAGTCTTTCAGGTGCTGTGTCTGGAGCAGGAGTTCAGTGGTTCTGCCTGCGCCCCCAAAACTCTGCCCCTCCCGGTCCTTACGGCCCAGCGCATTCAGCTGAATCGCTCACCTGAAAGGGCTCTTGTTTAAAGCACGGCCGGTCAAAAGTTTTCAGCGGCCTTGCAGAAAGCACTATGTCAGGGAAAACGCACTTGGCTGGTGGCGGGCGGGCAGTCGGGCGGGCGAGAGGTCGTATAACCGCGGTGTAAAATGCTCTTTTTTACGGCACTGTAAAGATTTACAGTGAGCGTAAATAACGATGGGCGAACAACCGTCTTAAAAAAGGGGGAAAAAAGAGGGCAATCAATACAGCGATAAAAGCGGTAACCAGGAGGGCCGTCGCTCCGCACAGGTCCACTGACTGTCTCACGATTAGAGGGCCACAGCGGGTCACTCCGCACAGGTACACTGACTGTCTCACGGTTAGAGGGCCGCAGCGGGTCACTCCGCACAGGTACACTGACTGTCTCACGGTTAGAGGGCCACAGCGGGTCACTCCGCACAGGTACACTGACTGAGAAGGTTTCTGTTTTAAGAGCACTGTTTCATTTTTCACTCGCCCGCTTCTTTGTTTTTCGGGGTGTCATTAGAAATATAACGGGACACCCCGCTTCTGGCTGAAGTGCAGGATTTTCTGGCTAATGCAGAACTGTTGGCATCCCGGAGTAGAACAGGTGAGATCCACCACTCATACCTGGCACAGCACCTGTATAACACCTGAGTCACCACCCAAACAGCACCCCCAAATCACAGATTGTGGGCTCTCATCACATCTGAAATTTCTATTTAAATTCCATCCCTCCCTCAAAACCAGCAGTATTGAGATCCAGACGACACTTCCCCAGATCCCGGAGGAAACAGAAACTGCCTTGTTCTTCAGATCAAGATTCAGAAATGACATTTCAGCCTTTTGTGACCCCCAAATTCAATCTATACACAACTAGAGTCATGTTTTAGCTTTTATTTAGTCACTGTGAAAGCCATGTGAAAAAAAGTGTCCACACTGCAACAAAGTGAAGAGTGATTAGATGATTCTGAACTTCCATTGTTTAGCCTTGCTATACTTTCCACCAATAAGATGTGTCCATTACTGCACTTGTTACGTATTGATGTGTGTCAGGGATAGTCAATGTTTTTATTTGAAAGGATTAAATAAAAGTTATTGATACATTAAAAATGCAGCTGAATCAGTCTTAGCTCTCATTTTTTTTGCTACAGGGTAATTCCAAGATCAAAAAAAAAAAAAAAAAAAACTCATTCAATAAATTATTGAGCGATTTCAGCAGCACCAGAAAATTATCTGGATTTTAAAGGAAGATAAAAATCAAGCACAGTGATCTGCCACAATCAAGCCAGCCAATAGGTTCAAATGTGTCCTTCTGAACACAGACTGAGGTCAAAGGTCATTTTCATATCACATGACAGGAAGTTTCATGCTGGTATCATGAGGGTCACTGCACCTACATGTGTTTCACTGGATACCAACACGGTAATTAGAGTATTTTCAGCAAATTGCTTGTGCAACGGTCAACCGAATAACATGGAAGATGTGCAAAGCGAGGACGTGTGTCCCAAAGAAAAGCCTTCCATAAAAGCGCCCCCCCCTCCCTGTAAAGACAAGGCTCTGAAAGAAGACGAGGCACGGGCCGACGTTGACGTGCCTGTTGATTTAACAATGAGAAACACATTATAAGGGAAAACAATGGGACCAATTAATCTAATGCAATGTGTCAGAGTTAGACGTGGTGTTTTCGGGGAGCGGCTGGAAGAGGCGGATGGCGCCCCGAGTGCTGAATTAGGTTTCCAGAGAGAAAGAGGGCGAGAATACAGGAGTTGCTGACTGCAGCGTTTTCTGTATTAGAACGGATGAGAGACATGAGGCGAGCGGCGTCTCGTACACAAAAGTTATGCTTTGTATTGACTGTGATGGCTACTGCTGTCAGAAGCACAAACAGGCAGTTTTTTTTTTTTTAAGTTACTTTTCAAAACTCTGCACTTTATTTCTATATGAGTCTATAACCTCTCTTTGGACTGAATAGTCCCAGAGAATGTGTAGCATGTATAATAACCATACCTGTCACGCAGCTCATGAACAGAATATGCATTTATTTGAACATTTCATCGACTTACTATGTATGCTAATATTTCATTAATTCTGATAACCTTTAAGAATGAATGAATGCATAACTATGATTCAACATGTTTGGTTTTGGGATATGAGCCCACGCTGTACACATACATGCACTCTCATGTGTGCACGTGCATGCACACACACACACACACACGCACGTACGCGCACACAGGCAGTAAATGGTAGAATCCATTGAACAAGTTCATTTCTACAAGTGAGACGAAGCTGGGCTTTGCTACCTTCATAGTCAGCAGGCTTGAAATAATCAATGGAGAGAGAGAGAGAGAGAGACAGAGAGAGTGAAAGAGAGACAAAAAGAGAGAGAAACAGAGAGAGAGAGAGAGAGAGTGCTGGAGAATTGAGCAGAGATTTAAAAATCAATCAGGAACTTAATTGCTCTGGGGAGAGAGAGAGAGAATGAGAATTCCATTGCTTTCCAAATCCCCTCCCTGAATGAACCCTTCCACATGCGACGCTATTCCCTCTCCTGCTTTCTGTTTGATCCATCTTTTAGAAAAGCTTTTTTTTCCGGATGCAGTGATTATTCAGCGATCGGGACTCGTATGCCTTGCTTTCTAAAGGGCCGCGTGGTTTTAGAGACGGCCTTAGTTTTGCCTTCAGCAAAAGTGCTCGACACCTGAACTGCTTCAGAAACATATCCAGCTGTATCAATGAGCTGTACGTACAGAACCAAAGGTTAGCGGTTAGCTATGTTCAGAAACATATCCAGCTGTATCAATGAGTTGTACGTACAGAACCAAAGGTTAGCGGTTAGCGGTTAGCTATGCAAGTCAATCCCAATAACAGCAACAGCTAAATATCCACATCCATGGGAGGTAAATAAAGATACAGAATGTAGGTACTCCACAGATATGAATAACTTGAATGGCGCAGGCAGTTATATTGTGATTGTGTTTTGGCTGTCTCTAAGTTTCCCTCTCTATTAGAGTGTGGGGTTGAGCCTCTCAAGGGCAGAAGGTTTTGAGAGGCTTTGCCTGAAATTTTTCCCTCCATTTTACTTTGAATTTGCGAGCAAAATATCAGGGTGAAAAAGTCTGACCTCTGAGGATACAGGAACGCACTCCGTGTGTGTGTGTGTGTTTGTGTATGTGTGTGTGTGTGTGTGTGTGTGTGTGTATGTGTGTGTGTGTGTGTGTGTGTGTCTGTGTATGGAGGGAAAGCTCATCACCACAGGCTTCGTCAAAGCAAATTTTTAGAGGCCGGTATTGGTCTCCGTGGAGCGGATGGGGTCAGAGGTCACTTGGATGGGGGTTTTCTTGGAGAAGGGAGGGCTGGATAGAAAAAAATGGGGAGGAGACAGTGGATGGAGGGGCCAGGCGCTCCACAAAGCTCATTGAGGTCAATAGCCCTGGTTTCAGATCGACAATATTGAGCCGGCAGCTATCCGCTAATAAAATGACGGACAGCCGGAGGCCACGGAATCGAAACTATGGATCCTCCCGGTGAAAAATAAATAAATAAGTAAATATAAATAAATAAGTGTAAATAAAAAGAGAAAGAGATTATACGTATACAGCAAACGCAGAAATAAGGCTGGCAGGATAAGAGGGATGGAATTAAAGGGGTGGAAAAAGCCAAACACACAAACTGTTTTCTTCGTTTCCTTACTAATTCAGATCCTCATTTGTATTCATGTGAAAAATCCCTTTTGTGTGTGTGTATGTGTGTGTGTGCATGTGTGTGTGTGTGTATGTGTGTGTGTGCATGTGTGCATGTGTGTGTGCGTGTGTGCGCGTTTGCGTGTATGTGTGTGCGTGTGTATGTGTGTGTGTGCATTTGTGTGTGTGTGTGTGTATGTGTGTGTGGTAAATCGATGGGGCGGAACCATCTGATTCCATGAGAAGGAGTGCATGGCTGAAACTTAGCAACGGACGTCATGGTGACTCGGCCTCCCTGGAGACGCTGGCTCCTCAGACACATTCATTACGAGGAGAGAATCTGGGATTAAAAATTCATGCTGTTTACTACAACAAAGGCCTGTTCTAAAGCATGGGAGACCACTGGAACAATGGCTCTGTTCCAGAACCAGGGCCTCATAGCAACTTCAGACTCACAGCTGAAACTGTGTAAACACAGGGCTCCCCAACCCTGTTCCTGGAGATCTACAGTCCTGTAGCTTTTCATTTCAACCCTAATTTGACACACCTCATTCTACTACTCAGCAGCTCAATGAGATCTCTAGCTGTTGAATGAGGTGTGCTTTGATAGGGTTGGAGTGAAAACCTACAGGACGGGAGATCTCTAGCTGTTGAATGAGGTGAGCCTTGTTAGGGTTGGAGTGAAACCCTACAGGATGGTAGATCTCTAGCTGTTGAATGAGGTGAGCCTTGTTAGGGTTGGAGTGAAACCCTACAGGATGGTAGATCTCTAGCTGTTGAATGAGGTGTGCTTTGTTAGGGTTGGAGTGAAAACCTACAGGACGGTAGATCTCTAGCTGTTGAATGAGGTGTGCTTTGTTAGGGTTCGAGTGAAACCCTACAGGATGGTAGATCTCTAGCTGTGGAATGAGGTGTGCTTTGTTAGGGTTGGAGTGAAGATCTACAGGACGGTAGATCTCTAGCTGTTGAATGAGGTGAGCTTTGTTAGGGTTGGAGTGAAAACCTACAGGACGGTAGATCTCTAGATGTTGAATGAGGTGAGCTTTGTTAGGGTTGGAGTGAAAACCTACAGGACGGGAGATCTCTAGCTGTTGAATGAGGTGAGCCTTGTTAGGGTTGGAGTGAAACCCTACAGGATGGTAGATCTCTAGCTGTTGAATGCGGTGTGCTTTGTTAGGGTTGGAGTGAAAACCTACAGGACGGTAGATCTCTAGCTGTTGAATGAGGTGTGCTTTGTTAGGGTTCGAGTGAAACCCTACAGGATGGTAGATCTCTAGCTGTGGAATGAGGTGTGCTTTGTTAGGGTTGGAGTGAAGATCTACAGGACGGTAGATCTCTAGCTGTTGAATGAGGTGTGCTTTGTTCGGGTTTGAGTGAAACCCTACAGGATGGTAGATCTCTAGCTGTTGAATGAGGTGTGCTTTGTTAGGGTTGGGGTGAAACCCTACAGGACGGTAGATCTCTGGGTACAGGGTTGGGTAGCCCTGGTGTAAGCACAGGCACGCACAGCTGAGGAGTCACACAGCATTTATAACACAGGATACACAGGCAATATCTGTGTGGTATGCGTCGGCCTGGTTGGTACTGTGCAACTCAAACCCATTGCGTTGTATGTCTCCGCATTTAGTTTTTATGCACGGGGGGTTGTGGGTGTGTATGCATGCGTGTGTGTGTGTGTGTGTGTGTGTGTATGTACTGTATGTCTGTGTATGTGTGTGTGTACTGTATGTCTGTGTATGTGTGTGTGTATGTACTGTATGTTTGTGTATGTATGTGTGTGTGTGTGTACTGTATGTCTGTGTATGTGTGTGTGTGTGTACTGTATGTATGTGTATGTATGTGTGTATTTGTGTGTGTGTACTGTATGTCTGTGTATGTGTGTGTGTGTGTGTACTGTATGTATGTGTATGTATGTGTGTGTGTGTACTGTATGTATGTGTATGTATGTGTGTGTGTGTGTATGTGTGTGTATGTACTGTATGTCTGTGTGTGTGTGTGTATGTACTGTATGTCTGTGTATGTGTGTGTGTGTGTATGTACTGTATGTCTGTGTATGTGTGTGTGTGTGTGTGTGTGTACTGTATGTTTGTGTATGTGTGAGTGTGTGTATACGTGTGTGTTGGTGATGCTGTAGAGCTGTGTGAAATGGTCCATTAGCAGAGCTCAGTAGGGATTTACAGGCCTGTATCTCAAACAGGGCCAGGCTCTATAGACATGGAGGGGGTTCCATCATTCTGAGGTGGGGAAGCAATCAGGAGACCCCCCTCCTCTTACAGACTGGAGACCCACCTCCTCTGATTG
>CM040404.1:3444047-3449047 GCA_022702515.1 Ilyophis sp. 1 JC-2022 | reverse complement strand
GGCGAGCCACAGGGTCTGCTGGGGTCCCCAACCCTGGTCCTGAAGAGCCACAGGGTCTGCTGGGGTCCCCAACCCTGGTTTTGGAGAGCCACAGGGTCTGCTGGGGTCCCTAACCCTAACTATTGTGGGTACATGGCTGTCTCCTCCATGCCCTGCTAACACCAGTGCCATTAGAAGGCCGGCGGGACCGGGTTTTCTCAGGGTTTGGCACCCATACACTCATGCCCCGGTTCCAGGGCACAGTATCTGCTCACAGCCAACATTCCTGGCAGCACAAGACATCGTTTCCAAAAGCACCAGAGCAGCCGCAGAAAGACATCATCTCCTGCTCTCACTCTTCATTACAGTTTGATCCAAAGATAGTGCATTGGCATAGATGGCATCACTGTACATGTTGTCAAAGCGCAGAGCTATTAATATGTCATAAATACAACGAACAAAAATATGAACAAAGATAAAAAGCAGCGCGCTTCAAAGAGAGCCATTAGAACATTAATACAAATTAAATTAAAATATAAGTGAATATATTAGAAGTTCCGGTAATTGTTTCGGTGTTGATGATGTTATGACTGAGTACTGGACTGAACCCAAATGCGAGACTGAGACAGACTCGATGAAAACTCCACCAGAGAGTGTATTTATCTATGCAAGGCAAAGTTGCAAGCAAGCAAGCAAGCAGAGAACACGGGGTTGGCGAACTAAGGCTGGGCAGGTGAAGGGAACTGGGCTGGACAGGGCAGAACAGGAGGCAGGCTGGACGGGCTCGAACGAGGAACACAACAAACAGGTTAAGACAGAGTAGCAAACAAATCTAGAGAAAACTAACTGGCGATGAGACTACAAAACAGGGGACTTAAATAGAGAAGGGAACAGGTCAGAGGGCTAATTTGAATGACTGAAAGGAGGGAGGAATGAGTGTAAGCAGGAGAGTGATAGGCTAACCAATAAGGGGAGAAACAAGGAACTAAACGGGGACCACGCCCAGCCTGCAATGAACACAGAAACGAGACGAGAAGGGTAAACTGAAAAACACGACATGAAACAGAAGGAATGAGAGAACAAAGGAACCCAAAGAGGTGGACTGGAGGGAGATGGTGGATGTTACAGATGACGGAGAGGGGGAGGCCTGGTGGCTAAATTTGGTGTAGTGTGGTTTAGGGAAGTGTCAGTCTGATGATAAACAAACATATCAGAGATGGATAAGGATCAGGAAGAGAGTGTGTTAGGCAGAATCACACAGAGCCTCGACCCAACAGGGGAACAGTATAAAATAACATGTCAGTCTCTCTGAGTTTAAGAATCCCAGCTCAACAGTTAAAAAACAAAACAAAACAAAGACAAAGAAGTAAGCAGGTAGGTAGATACGCATGCGTTATGTATTTCTGGTCTCTGTATTCTCTTCACATTCGCTCCAGATATCCCGGGTGATTTACAGACAGGAAGAGTAGAAGGGACTCGACTCAACTTTCCAGCAGCTGTATATCAAACAGACCGCCTGCCACACACACACACACACACACACACACACACGCGCGCGCATGCGCACACACGCTCTGTTGTCCCGGTGATTTGTGCTAGTGACGCAAAGGCTTAGTACCCAGCATGAAGACATCACGAGCAAAACACATATTAGGTCAGCAAATAGCACATTGGAGTGTTGATGTGGAGTAATTTTGGAGGGGTACACTTACCCCTACACTCCCTCGGCTCTCTGCCATAGCGGTCCCAGTCCAAACAAACCCTTCGCCGGTTGGAGTGGTCGCTTTTTTTGTTGTTGCATTTTTTAAAAACTTGCTATCCATATATTTTTTCCCCCTCCAGCAAAACAATAAAAAACTATTTTTTTTTCCTCTCCCTTCCTCTTGTTCCCTCTGGCTGTGTTAGAGGCCTAAAAGAGCTCTGCCCCCCTCCCATTCCCATAATGCACCTCTCCCCTTTACCATGGACATTAAAAGACGGCCGGACTG
The DNA here is from genome assembly GCA_022702515.1 of Ilyophis sp. 1 JC-2022. Classification (NCBI taxonomy): domain Eukaryota; kingdom Metazoa; phylum Chordata; class Actinopteri; order Anguilliformes; family Synaphobranchidae; genus Ilyophis; species Ilyophis sp. 1 JC-2022. The sequence goes on along the minus strand of CM040404.1, from coordinate 3,447,080 downwards.
GTTAAACAGTGCATCAATGGCACGGGGTCAGCCGGCGCTAATGAGACGCTAATTGAACTGTCCACACACTGCAGTCTAGCATTAGCCTTAGCCTGCTGTCTGGGCTATCCATCAATCACAGCCGGAGGGGGGGTTAGCATTGGCTTTGGGTGACAGCCAGGTATTGTATGTATGCACATGAAATATGGATGTGTAGATGTATTTGGAATATGCATTTGCATGCATTACTTTTATGTAATATAGTATACAGTTTAATAGCTTGCCTTTTTTTTCTCCTCCTTGTTGTTTATACTTCAGTGGCCCACGCCTCCACAAATTGAAATGTATGTGTTTGTATGTGTGTGTGTGTGTGTGTGTGTATGTACGTGTGTGTGTGTGTGTTTACGTGTGTGTGTGTATGTGTCCGTGTCTGCAGTTACACAGGTGGCTCAGAATGTCCCGGCTCTGGTTGGGTGGGTTAGGGTTAGGGTTAGGGTTAGAGGGACTGGGTGTGGAGGGGAAAGAGGTTTAAAATGGTACATTCCTGAGTTTAAAGCCTGTCACTAATACAGGAGTTTATGAGCAGAGGGAGCTGAGAAAAAGGAGGAGACTGTGTCAGGAACCTCACCGACAGGCCTCCACACACCAGCACACACACCGCACTCTCTGTGTCAGGAACCGCACCGACAGGCCTCCACACACCAGCACACACACACACTCTCTGTGTCAGGAACCTCACCGACAGGCCTCCACACACCAGCACACACACCGCACTCTCTGTGTCAGGAACCGCACCGACAGGCCTCCACACACCAGCACACACACACACTCTCTGTGTCAGGAACCGCACCGACAGGCCTCCACACACCAGCACACACACCGCACTCTCTGTGTCAGGAACCGCACCGACAGGCCTCCACACACCAGCACACACACCGCACTCTCTGTGTTAGGAACCTCACCGACAGGCCTCCACACACCAGCACACACACCGCACTCTCTGTGTCAGGAACCGCACCGACAGGCCTCCACACACCAGCACACACACCGCACTCTCTGTGTCAGGAACCGCACCGACAGGCCTCCACACACCAGCACACACACACACTCTCTGTGTCAGGAACCGCACCGACAGGCCTCCACACACCAGCACACACACGTAATAGGTAATACTACTAATGTGTGAAAATGATCATGAGTTCATCACACATGCACACACAAACACACACAAACTCGCGCACATACACACACACACACACTGCAAACATAAGAGCTCTTTGCCTGGATTGGGTTGTTTCCATCACCATTAAAGGGTTCACAGTAAAGTGGATGTCACGCTGCTGTTGCTTCAGCAGAAGTGGATATATAGCGCACTAGATGTGAAGGGTGTGTGTACACATGCTTCAGCTGGATTTGAAAGTGCAGACGGATGAACTTGGAGCTTTTCAGGGGTGTAAGGAGGTAAAGTGTTACATCAGCGAAGTGGTGCTGGGGTTTGTGCAGGCTATGGGTCTCTGTGACCCCTCGCTGGGTCTCTGTGACCCCTCGCTGGGTTTCTGTGACCCCTCGCTGGGTTTCTGTGACCCCTCGCTGGGTTTCTGTGACCCCTCGCTGGGTTTCTGTGACCCCTCGCTGGGTTTCTGTGACCCCTCGCTGGGTTTCTGTGACCCCTCGCTGGGTCTCTGTGACCCCTCGCTGGGTCTCTGTGACCCCTCGCTGGGTTTCTGTGACCCCTCGCTGGGTCTCTGTGACCCCTCGCTGGGTTTCTGTGACCCCTCGCTGGGTCTCTGTGACCCCTCGCTGGGTTTCTGTGACCCCTCGCTGGGTTTCTGTGACCCCTCGCTGGGTCTCTGTGACCCCTCGCTGGGTTTCTGTGACCCCTCGCTGGGTTTCTGTGACCCCTCGCTGGGTTTATGTGACCCCTCGCTGGGTTTATGTGACCCCTCGCTGGGTTTCTGTGACCCCTCGCTGGGTTTCAGTGACCCTTCGCTGGGTCTCTGTGACCCCTCGCTGGGTTTCTGTGACCCCTCGCTGGGTTTCAGTGACCCCTCGCTGGGTTTCTGTGACCCCTCCCTGGGTCTCTGTGACCCCTCGCTGGGTTTCTGTGACCTCTCGCTGGGTTTCTGTGACCCCTCGCTGGGTTTCTGTGACCCCTCGCTGGGTTTCTGTGACCCCTCGCTGGGTTTCTGTGACCCCTCGCTGGGTCTCTGTGACCCCTCGCTGGGTCTCTGTGACCCCTCGCTGGGTTTCTGTGACCCCTCGCTGGGTTTCTGTGACCCCTCGCTGGGTTTCTGTGACCCCTCGCTGGGTGCTGCTTTTGGCATTACTGCGAGAAAAAGACAAAAAGTGCGTCAGACAGTGGACTGAAATCCCATTGGCCCAGATCAGGGGTTTCACTGAAGCGGCCAAATGACCCAGACAGAATGGGGCAGGTGTGTGTTTGTGTGTGTGTCGGTGTGTGTGTTTGTGTGTGTGTCGGTGTGTGTGCGAGTGTCTGCGTGCATGTTTTATATTTTATATGTATGTCACATTGTATTTTGTGCTTTACAGTGCTGAAGCCACTCATGGTGGTAAGTGGTGATTGTGACCAGAGTGGAAAAACGTACAGCTCTAATAACAACAGTTACTGTCACCGTGCCGACCAGAACAAACCACTTTCACCTGCTGAAACATCACTGCCGAGAGCTGATTTTATTATCATTATTAATATTATTATTATTAAACACATGCCAAAATGCATACTGCATTATTGATATTCTACTGAGGGATAATGGAGAGGTAAAATTATTATTATTATTATTATTATTATTATTATTACTTAGAAGCTTTTTCCGTTTCTGTGGAACATTTCACTTCTGACCGTCACTGTTTGGTATGTTCTGCGCCTTGTCATGACTGACAGGTGGGAGGGGCCATTTTATGAGTTTCAAGGTTTAACAAGTGCATGACAACAGCCCGTGGTGATCTCCTCCTGCCACTCGAGCGTAGAGTTCCTGCCTCTTCTCTCTGCTGCTTCCCTAGTTACCTGTAGGAGTGAAACGACGGTGTTTAACA
>CM040404.1:3419047-3439047 GCA_022702515.1 Ilyophis sp. 1 JC-2022 | reverse complement strand
ACTTTCTTGTGATTATATAATTAGTGTGCTTGCTACAGACTGTTTAGTTGCATTACTTTGAATCCATAAATTATAGCTCCACAGGGATTTTAGCCAATGGGGGCTCAGCGTAGAGACTCTCTCCTCCAATCACAGGACTTCACAGTGCATTCAAACAGCCGCAAATCCTTTCAGTTACAGACGTAGAGATTGGCTCGTTTCTGCGTTTCTTTCCACCCACACCCCTCATTCCGAGACGGATAAAAATAAAGGATCACATACACAACAGCAATCAGACCTGGATCACATACACAACAGCAATCAGACCTGGATCACATACACAACAGCAATCAGACCTGGATCACATACACAACAGCAATCAGACCTGGATCACATACACAACAGCAATCAGACCTGGATCACATACACAACAGCAATCAGACCTGGATCACATACACAACAGCAATCAGACCTGGATCACATACACAACAGCAATCAGACCTGGATCACATACACAACAGCAATCAGACCTGGATCACATACACAACAGCAATCAGACCTGGATCACATACACAACAGCAATCAGACCTGGATCACATACACAACAGCAATCAGACCTGGATCACATACACAACAGCAATCAGACCTGGATGGGGGTGGGGTGAGGGTGAGGGTGAGGGTGGGGGTGGGGGTGAGGGTTAGGGTTAGGGTTAGGGTTAATTCCTCCCAGACATAAAGGCCTTCACATTGACTACAAATTGTGCTTAGAATACAGACGCAATGGATTAAAATTTGTTCTCTCTCTTTTAAAAGGGCTGATCATATTATCACTTCAATAAAAAAAATTAATATTCAGCAAATTGCAGTGTGGTTTAATTAAGAGTTAATGGGATTGTTTTACTGTGACTTTTGACCATTTTTAAAAATATCCTGAATGCAGCGTACTGTCTGTCACTTGCTTCTTTGCACCTGTTGTCTGTTGTCATGGCAACCAGATATGTCTTTCTCGGGGGCCCAACAGAAGTTTTAGTCTGGAATTTACCCCTGCTCTAACCACCCCCCGCCCTCCCCCCTCTTGACAAAAAAGTAAAATGTGCAAAAGTCATTACATACAGACGCTCTTATCCAGAGTGACCTAGAGGAGGGGAGAACATCAGTGCTATTCTCAGGAATACAAAAGTGCGGGAAAGGCAATGTGTTTGCACCACATAATTACTTCCCATTGAGGATAAAGAAAGAGGCGACGTTGGGCAGCGTATAACAGGAGTGGGGAATTCTGGTCCTGGAGGACCGGTGTTTAAGATGGCTTTTGTTTCCACCAATTACCCGGGCTAATCGGCTGTATACTCCAACACTGGCAGATTAGATCACAGTAAAACGCTTCATATACGGACACAAGAACAGTGTTTGGCTGTCATTCACGCGCTTATCGAGAAACGAGGCTAAAATGTCGGGTGGCGTAAATGTTAGGGCTAATTAAGTAATTAAGGCTAGAATCAGAAACAGATACGGCCCTCTTTGCCCACCTCTGGCGTATAATGTAGAGGTGATCAGGTACCTGGCAGCTTAGACATTGATCAGATTGTCAGAGCACTGTGCAGAAATGTACGCATAACACATCTCTCCTCTCGCTATTCAACCACTTACTTCCCTGTGTATGTTTGAATCAACACCACCACCTTAGGTCCGCCCTCACAGAGTTTATGTGATTGGTTAGATTCTAAAAATTGGGCGGGGTTTATCACTCTGAACAACACTGCTCTCTGACTTATACCAGAGGTGAAAGTCTGGGACACACGGCTAGCACCAGGGTGCTAGGGTTTGTTTTGGGTTTAACACACAAGAACTCGGGTGAGAAAATGTTGCTGTTTAGTGTGTAACAGCTCTGGTAAGACAGGGATTCCCAAACTGTGTCAGGAGTGGACAGGGGTATAGGTGGAATGTCACACGGTGAAAAACAAATAAAATACCTCACAGTATCTTAGCATGCTTTCCACTCACATTCAGGCCAGTCAGGTGTAAAAAAACACCTGTACCTTTTGCCTGCAGTGTGCCAGTTAATGTACACATCATTTTAGAGAGGTTAGAACCTTTGAACGTCGTATTTGAACAACAGAAAATGCATTCGCTGATTAAGAGTGTTGCAGAACTCCAGTGCTAGAAGACTCATCGTGCTATAACGTGATACTTTGGACCTCAGTGCTATTCTACTCTAAAATATGGCTCTGCTAAATACCTTTTACGGACACAGTGGGTAGAACACAGTGCTCGGATCCCAGTGCATGATGGGAGGATGTCCATAGCTCATTTGCATACAATCTATATTTAACAGCCTTATTGTCCTGATCAGAGACGAAAGTGCACATTTAGCAGCATCCTGAAGAACAACTAATCAGGTCTTTAAACACCTTCTGAGTGACACAGAATCATTCAGATATTAATAATATACATAATGTGATCTAAAAAAAAAAAAAGAAGCCTTTTCCTGTGGGAGAGAAACATCGATGAGGAAAGGAAAGACGTACCAGATGGACCCTATTGTGCGTATTCAAGTCTTTTGGAGAAAATGTGTTGGGAAAAATGGGAACTTATTTGTCATGTTAAAATATCATTAATAATTTATTTGCGATAATTAAAGGAATGACCCCTGAGGCGAAGCTCGTGAGAGAAGATTTAAGGAAAAGCATTGGGTCCACCAGCAGCCTCCTGCTGCTTTCATTTCAAACGTACCATCAAATAGTATTTATTGTCCATACGTAAAGGCAGCACTAGATCCCTCAAGCTGGTCTGTATTTATTGTCCGTACGTAAAGGCAGCACTAGATCCCTCAAGCTGGTCTGGATTTACTGTCCGTACGTAAAGGCAGCACTAGATCCCTCAAGCTGGTCTGTATTTATTGTCCGTACGTAAAGGCAGCACTAGATCCCTCAAGCTGGTCTGTATTTATTGTCCGTACGTAAAGGCAGCACTAGATCCCTCAAGCTGGTCTGTATTTATTGTCCATACGTAAAGGCAGCACTAGATCCCTCAAGCTGGTCTGTATTTATTGTCCGTACGTAAAGGCAGCACTAGATCCCTCAAGCTGGTCTGTATTTACTGCCCGTACGTAAAGGCAGCACTAGATCCCTCAAGCTGGTCTGTATTTATTGTCCGTACGTAAAGGCAGCACTAGATCCCTCAAGCTGGTCTGTATTTACTGTCCGTACGTAAAGGCAGCACTAGATCCCTCAAGCTGGTCTGTATTTATTGTCCGTACGTAAAGGCAGCACTAGATCCCTCAAGCTGGTCTGTATTTACTGTCCGTACGTAAAGGCAGCACTAGATCCCTCAAGCTGGTCTGTATTTATTGTCCATACGTAAAGGCAGCACTAGATCCCTCAAGCTGGTCTGTATTTATTGTCCGTACGTAAAGGCAGCACTAGATCCCTCAAGCTGGTCTGTATTTATTGTCCGTACGTAAAGGCAGCACTAGATCCCTCAAGCTGGTCTGTATTTATTGTCCGTACGTAAAGGCAGCACTAGATCCCTCAAGCTGGTCTGTATTTATTGTCCGTACGTAAAGGCAGCACTAGATCCCTCAAGCTGGTCTGTATTTATTGTCCGTACGTAAAGGCAGCACTAGATCCCTCAAGCTGGTCTGTATTTACTGTCCGTACGTAAAGGCAGCACTAGATCCCTCAAGCTGGTCTGTATTTACTGTCCGTACGTAAAGGCAGCACTAGATCCCTCAAGCTGGTCTGTATTTACTGTCCGTACGTAAAGGCAGCACTAGATCCCTCAAGCTGGTCTGTATTTATTGTCCGTACGTAAAGGCAGCACTAGATCCCTCAAGCTGGTCTGTATTTATTGTCTGTACGTAAAGGCAGCACTAGATCCCTCAAGCTGGTCTGTATTTACTGTCCGTACGTAAAGGCAGCACTAGATCCCTCAAGCTGGTCTGTATTTACTGTCCGTACGTAAAGGCAGCACTAGATCCCTCAAGCTGGTCTGTATTTATTGTCCGTACGTAAAGGCAGCACTAGATCCCTCAAGCTGGTCTGTATTTATTGTCCGTACGTAAAGGCAGCACTAGATCCCTCAAGCTGGTCTGTATTTATTGTCCGTACGTAAAGGCAGCACTAGATCCCTCAAGCTGGTCTGTATTTATTGTCCGTACGTAAAGGCAGCACTAGATCCCTCAAGCTGGTCTGTATTTATTGTCCGTACGTAAAGGCAGCACTAGATCCCTCAAGCTGGTCTGTATTTATTGTCCGTACGTAAAGGCAGCACTAGATCCCTCAAGCTGGTCTGTATTTACTGTCCGTACGTAAAGGCAGCACTAGATCCCTCAAGCTGGTCTGTATTTACTGTCCGTACGTAAAGGCAGCACTAGATCCCTCAAGCTGGTCTGTATGTACTGTCCGTACGTAAAGGCAGCACTAGATCCCTCAAGCTGGTCTGTATTTACTGTCCGTACGTAAAGGCAGCACTAGATCCCTCAAGCTGGTCTGTATTTACTGTCCGTACGTAAAGGCAGCACTAGATCCCTCAAGCTGGTCTGTATTTACTGTCCGTACGTAAAGGCAGCACTAGATCCCTCAAGCTGGTCTGTATTTACTGTCCGTACGTAAAGGCAGCACTAGATCCCTCAAGCTGGTCTGTATTTACTGTCCGTACGTAAAGGCAGCACTAGATCCCTCAAGCTGGTCTGTATTTACTGTCCGTACGTAAAGGCAGCACTAGATCCCTCAAGCTGGTCTGTATTTACTGTCCGTACGTAAAGGCAGCACTAGATCCCTCAAGCTGGTCTGTATTTATTGTCTGTACGTAAAGGCAGCACTAGATCCCTCAAGCTGGTCTGTATTTATTGTCCGTACGTAAAGGCAGCACTAGATCCCTCAAGCTGGTCTGTATTTATTGTCCGTACGTAAAGGCAGCACTAGATCCCTCAAGCTGGTCTGTATTTACTGTCCGTACGTAAAGGCAGCACTAGATCCCTCAAGCTGGTCTGTATTTACTGTCCGTACGTAAAGGCAGCACTAGATCCCTCAAGCTGGTCTGTATTTATTGTCCGTACGTAAAGGCAGCACTAGATCCCTCAAGCTGGTCTGTATTTATTGTCCGTACGTAAAGGCAGCACTAGATCCCTCAAGCTGGTCTGTATTTATTGTCCGTACGTAAAGGCAGCACTAGATCCCTCAAGCTGGTCTGTATTTATTGTCCGTACGTAAAGGCAGCACTAGATCCCTCAAGCTGGTCTGTATTTATTGTCCGTACGTAAAGGCAGCACTAGATCCCTCAAGCTGGTCTGTATTTATTGTCCGTACGTAAAGGCAGCACTAGATCCCTCAAGCTGGTCTGTATTTACTGTCCATACGTAAAGGCAGCACTAGATCCCTCAAGCTGGTCTGTATTTACTGTCCGTACGTAAAGGCAGCACTAGATCCCTCAAGCTGGTCTGTATTTACTGTCCGTACGTAAAGGCAGCACTAGATCCCTCAAGCTGGTCTGTATTTACTGTCCGTACGTAAAGGCAGCACTAGATCCCTCAAGCTGGTCTGTATTTACTGTCCGTACGTAAAGGCAGCACTAGATCCCTCAAGCTGGTCTGTATTTACTGTCCGTACGTAAAGGCAGCACTAGATCCCTCAAGCTGGTCTGTATTTACTGTCCGTACGTAAAGGCAGCACTAGATCCCTCAAGCTGGTCTGTATTTACTGTCCGTACGTAAAGGCAGCACTAGATCCCTCAAGCTGGTCTGTATTTATTGTCCATACGTAAAGGCAGCACTAGATCCCTCAAGCTGGTCTGTATTTACTGTCCGTACGTAAAGGCAGCACTAGATCCCTCAAGCTGGTCTGTATTTACTGTCCGTACGTAAAGGCAGCACTAGATCCCTCAAGCTGGTCTGTATTTATTGTCTGTACGTAAAGGCAGCACTAGATCCCTCAAGCTGGTCTGTATTTACTGTCCGTACGTAAAGGCAGCACTAGATCCCTCAAGCTGGTCTGTATTTACTGTCCATACGTAAAGGCAGCACTAGATCCCTCAAGCTGGTCTGTATTTATTGTCCGTACGTAAAGGCAGCACTAGATCCCTCAAGCTGGTCTGTATTTATTGTCCGTACGTAAAGGCAGCACTAGATCCCTCAAGCTGGTCTGTATTTATTGTCCGTACGTAAAGGCAGCACTAGATCCCTCAAGCTGGTCTGTATTTATTGTCCGTACGTAAAGGCAGCACTAGATCCCTCAAGCTGGTCTGTATTTATTGTCCGTACGTAAAGGCAGCACTAGATCCCTCAAGCTGGTCTGTATTTATTGTCCGTACGTAAAGGCAGCACTAGATCCCTCAAGCTGGTCTGTATTTACTGTCCATACGTAAAGGCAGCACTAGATCCCTCAAGCTGGTCTGTATTTACTGTCCGTACGTAAAGGCAGCACTAGATCCCTCAAGCTGGTCTGTATTTACTGTCCGTACGTAAAGGCAGCACTAGATCCCTCAAGCTGGTCTGTATTTACTGTCCGTACGTAAAGGCAGCACTAGATCCCTCAAGCTGGTCTGTATTTACTGTCCGTACGTAAAGGCAGCACTAGATCCCTCAAGCTGGTCTGTATTTACTGTCCGTACGTAAAGGCAGCACTAGATCCCTCAAGCTGGTCTGTATTTACTGTCCGTACGTAAAGGCAGCACTAGATCCCTCAAGCTGGTCTGTATTTACTGTCCGTACGTAAAGGCAGCACTAGATCCCTCAAGCTGGTCTGTATTTATTGTCCATACGTAAAGGCAGCACTAGATCCCTCAAGCTGGTCTGTATTTACTGTCCGTACGTAAAGGCAGCACTAGATCCCTCAAGCTGGTCTGTATTTACTGTCCGTACGTAAAGGCAGCACTAGATCCCTCAAGCTGGTCTGTATTTATTGTCTGTACGTAAAGGCAGCACTAGATCCCTCAAGCTGGTCTGTATTTACTGTCCGTACGTAAAGGCAGCACTAGATCCCTCAAGCTGGTCTGTATTTACTGTCCATACGTAAAGGCAGCACTAGATCCCTCAAGCTGGTCTGCGGGTAAATGATTAGAAGCAAGGAACCACAGAGTGTTTGAACGAAGCATCAATCAAGCTCTTTTCCCTGATGGGGTGGATCAGTTACCCTATTTCACGCACGCACGCACACGCGCACTGTTCATATTGCCCACACCGAGGCTACAACAGTTCGGTAACATTTTTTTAGACACTGCAAAACTCACAGTAACACCAGTGAGAATATTATACCTACAGTTCTGTGGGTACCAACTGCCATGGAAGCACGTCAGATGGAGCCCCAGAACCACAGTGCTGGCAGACTCAGGTCTTTACAGTCTGTTAACAACGGCCTACAATCTTTCTCCATTCATACTGACTTCAGCTTCATACAACTGCACTGAAGCAGGATGCAGAGAGAAAGAGTCCAGGAAACGTCTGCTTTCTGAAAAGTGTGTGTTCCGATCATTCAATCAAGTTTCAAGTATCGTAAACAGAGGGAAAAACAAGAAAAGACTCATTAAAAAAATTATTTTCAAGTTTATAAACACACAAGTTGGAGTCGAGACCAGACCCCTCAAGACTTACCAGGTCTTGACAAGACCAAGACCTTTGACTAAGACCAGCCACTTTTTCCACAATTCCAAACATTTTTAAATCAAATATTTTACTAAAATTATGAAAATAATATCTTTCATTGTACTTTTATTTTACATAAAACAAACAGTCGGAACTGAACACTGACCTGGCGGGCTAATGTAGTACAAGAAAACATTTTTTGATCATGTCTGTATTAAGATGCATCATGTATAATGGAACATTTTGCAAATCCATGGCTGTGTTTCAATCAGAGCCCTATCTACTGCGTCCTGTCTCCTGTGTACAGTGTACTGTGTCTGAATCAGAGCCCTATCTACTGCATCCTGTCTCCTGTGTACAGTGTACTGTGTCTGAATCAGAGCCCTATCTACTGCGTCCTGTCTCCTGTGTACAGTGTACTGTGTCTGAATCAGAGCCCTATCTACTGCGTCCTGTCTCCTGTGTACAGTGTACTGTGTCTGAATCAGAGCCCTATCTACTGCGTCCTGTCTCCTGTGTACAGTGTACTGTGTCTGAATCAGAGCCCTATCTACTGCGTCCTGTCTCCTGTTTACAGTGTACTGTGTCTGAATCAGAGCCCTATCTACTGCGTCCTGTCTCCTGTGTACAGTGTACTGTGTCTGAATCAGAGCCCTATCTACTGCGTCCTGTCTCCTGTTTACAGTGTACTGTGTCTGAATCAGAGCCCTATCTACTGCGTCCTGTCTCCTGTTTACAGTGTACTGTGTCTGAATCAGAGCCCTATCTACTGCGTCCTGTCTCCTGTGTACAGTGTACTGTGTCTGAATCAGAGCCCTATCTACTGCGTCCTGTCTCCTGTGTACAGTGTACTGTGTCTGAATCAGAGCCCTATCTACTGCGTCCTGTCTCCTGTTTACAGTGTACTGTGTCTGAATCAGAGCCCTATCTACTGCGTCCTGTCTCCTGTTTACAGTGTACTGTGTCTGAATCAGAGCCCTATCTACTGCGTCCTGTCTCCTGTGTACAGTGTACTGTGTCTGAATCAGAGCCCTATCTACTGCGTCCTGTCTCCTGTGTACAGTGTACTGTGTCTGAATCAGAGCCCTATCTACTGCGTCCTGTCTCCTGTGTACAGTGTACTGTGTCTGAATCAGAGCCCTATCTACTGCGTCCTGTCTCCTGTGTACAGTGCACTGTGTCTGAATCAGAGCCCTATCTACTGCATCCTGTCTCCTGTGTACAGTGCACTGTGTCTGAATCAGAGCCCTATCTACTGCATCCTGTCTCCTGTGTACAGTGTACTGTGTCTGAATCAGAGCCCTATCTACTGCGTCCTGTCTCCTGTGTACAGTGTACTGTGTCTGAATCAGAGCCCTATCTACTGCGTCCTGTCTCCTGTGTACAGTGTACTGTGTCTGAATCAGAGCCCTATCTACTGCGTCCTGTCTCCTGTGTACAGTGTACTGTGTCTGAATCAGAGCCCTATCTACTGCGTCCTGTCTCCTGTTTACAGTGTACTGTGTCTGAATCAGAGCCCTATCTACTGCGTCCTGTCTCCTGTGTACAGTGTACTGTGTCTGAATCAGAGCCCTATCTACTGCGTCCTGTCTCCTGTTTACAGTGTACTGTGTCTGAATCAGAGTCCTATCTACTGCGTCCTGTCTCCTGTTTACAGTGTACTGTGTCTGAATCAGAGCCCTATCTACTGCGTCCTGTCTCCTGTGTACAGTGTACTGTGTCTGAATCAGAGCCCTATCTACTGCGTCCTGTCTCCTGTTTACAGTGTACTGTGTCTGAATCAGAGCCCTATCTACTGCGTCCTGTCTCCTGTGTACAGTGTACTGTGTCTGAATCAGAGCCCTATCTACTGCGTCCTGTCTCCTGTTTACAGTGTACTGTGTCTGAATCAGAGTCCTATCTACTGCGTCCTGTCTCCTGTGTACAGTGTACTGTGTCTGAATCAGAGCCCTATCTACTGCGTCCTGTCTCCTGTGTACAGTGTACTGTGTCTGAATCAGAGCCCTATCTACTGCGTCCTGTCTCCTGTGTACAGTGTACTGTGTCTGAATCAGAGCCCTATCTACTGCGTCCTGTCTCCTGTGTACAGTGTACTGTGTCTGAATCAGAGCCCTATCTACTGCGTCCTGTCTCCTGTGTACAGTGTACTGTGTCTGAATCAGAGCCCTATCTACTGCGTCCTGTCTCCTGTTTACAGTGTACTGTGTCTGAATCAGAGCCCTATCTACTGCGTCCTGTCTCCTGTGTACAGTGTACTGTGTCTGAATCAGAGCCCTATCTACTGCGTCCTGTCTCCTGTGTACAGTGTACTGTGTCTGAATCAGAGCCCTATCTACTGCGCCCTGTCTCCTGTGTACAGTGTACTGTGTCTGAATCAGAGACCATTCTACTGCGTCCTGTCTCCTGTGTACAGTGTACAGGCAGATGTGTGCTGTTTAACGTGAAATGTTTACCCGCGATGTGCAGTACGCAAAAAAAATATCAATCCTGTTTTCCAACCGTACTATGGAAGTGTCCCACCCTTGCGCGGCCATGTCACGTGTTGTTTTAGTTGTTATTGAAAGAAAACGTCAGTGAGTCTGTGCATCATTTTTTAAAACTAAGCTGCACGTCACATTTACGCGACCAAATGTTGGTATACTTCTTGAAAAGTGTGCTCCCGAATATACTCAGCAAAACGTTGGAAGTAAGTGTATAATATGGGGGTTTTAAGTAAACTATATTTAGAAAATTTCACCTACTTAATGACTTTCTCATCCAATCTACTCAACAAGCCTACTGAATATAACCTAACTGTTATTGGTAACTGTGCAATATTTAAATGCTGTGCAATATTTAAATTCTGTGCAATATTCAACTCTCTCTGTGCAATATTTTAATTATATTTACATCACTTGTTTTTGTACTTTACCCCACTAGGCTAGGGTATACCCTCAATTGCTGCACTTCCCCCATTGTAGGACACTTTATTCTTTTATATATTTATATTGTTTTGTACTTATCATTTATTATTTCTTGTATCTTGTGTATGTGTGCATCTATGCTGCGGGCTCGAAACGAAATTTCCCTGTACATGTACAGTGACAATAAAGTATTCAATTCAATTCAATTCAATTCAATTCAAGAATAGTATGGAAGGACGGTGATTCGGACACGGCCCATCTTTTTCCACCATGGACTTACTCAGTGCAGTTATCCAGCTAACTCAGTGATCCCGCTTCACAGTAAACCTCCGTGGTGTTTACAGCGCACTCCAAAAGAATTACAAGGACACAAACAGGCAGGTAACAGCACAAATAGCAACTTGATTGTGTCCAACAGTGTTGTGTACGACATGTATGGTTAGATTAGCTAGAGGCACAAGTTTCCCTCAATCACAGGACCAATGAACTCCTGTTGAATTTCTACCCTGACCTATTGAGATGCAAACTTCAAAACTCAGAGCAAATAAAATTGCGTTTAAAAAAATAAATAATAACTTGTTACTGCTGCTTTTTCCTTTAACAATTTATTAATTACAAACCTGAGTAACATTTATAGAAAAGTGAATCTCAAAGGGTTCTTGGTTTTCAAAGGGGAAAGAAATATGTTTTTCATTAGTTTCAGAAAGGAAAAGATGAATACACACAAACACAAGGCCTTTGCAGTCATGCAGATCCATATTCTGGCATTCACAATGCTAAAATTAGCTCTTTTTGGTCTGATGTTATTGCACCCGGAGCATGAAAATACAAAAAAGTAGCTTTGAAACATATCCATACCCTTGCTAAACTCTAACCGTGTCCTTCTAACATCGCCAAAGTCAGATGGAGCATGTAGCAGAGAGAGGGAGAGCTGCTCACTGACACGCAGGGAATCAATATGAAAAAAAAGGAGAAAAAAACTACAAAAAAATGAATCCAGAATGTTCTAATCTCCCTTTCCCCAAGCCGAGTATCCACAATCAACCATCAAGGAAAAAGTAACTGGCACCAGTATTTAAAAACCCACCTCTCCAGTCCAGCTTATTAGAGTCTATGTGACAGCCTGTGTCTTTGTCAAGGGCTCAACAAAGCCAACTGGAAGCACCTGGGCTGATTACCAATCACTCTCAGGTGTGCTTACCTGTAGGCCTGTGCTGGGCTGATTACCAATCACTCTCAGGTGTGCTTACCTGTAGGCCTGTGCTGGGCTGATTACCAATCACTCTCAGGTGTGCTTACCTGTACGCTTCTGCTGGGCTGATTACCAATCACTCTCAGGTGTGCCTACCTGTAGGCCTGTGCTGGGCTGATTACCAATCACTCTCAGGTGTGCCTACCTGTAGGCCTGTGCTGGGCTGATTACCAATCACTCTCAGGTGTGCCTACCTGTAGGCCTGTGCTGGGCTGATTACCAATCACTCTCAGGTGTGCTTACCTGTAGGCCTGTGTTTCTGTAGGCATCCTGGGGTCTGGTGATAAACAGAAAGCTGACAGAGGGAGAGAAGCAAGCCCCTTAACTCCTTCCCCTCTTCTCTCAGCTTCAGAAATGACAGCATATCGCTGGCGTCATGGAAACCATGCATGCAGATATGTTGTCATTTTATTGATCTTTATTATGTTTTTAAAGTACATTGCAAGTTCTCATTCTCAAATAGCTGAAAGTACTAACAATGTTTTATAACTGAACAATTTCTAATGTTGGTTCAAAACCACATCAAAACCAAATAAAATGTATTCAAAGCCATACAATTACATTTTTTAAAAAGTTTCTCAAGCACCATTGGAATTCAAAGCTCTTTCTTGTATAAAGTGCTTTCTTGAGTTTAACCCACAATCATTGGACAGGGTTGTGAGTTCAACCCACAATCATTGGACAGCGCTGTGAGTTTAACCCACAATCATTGGACAGGGCTGTGAGTTTAACCCACAATCATTGGACAGGGCTGTGAGTTTAACCCACAATCATTGGACAGCGCTGTGAGTTTAACCCACAATCATTGGACAGGGCTGTGAGTTTAACCCACAATCATTGGACAGCGCTGTGAGTTTAACCCACAATCATTGGACAGCGCTGTGAGTTTAACCCACAATCATTGGACAGCGCTGTGAGTTTAACCCACAATCATTGGACAGCGCTGTGAGTTTAACCCACAATCATTGGACAGGGCTGTGAGTTTAACCCACAATCATTGGACAGGGCTGTGAGTTTAATCCACAATCATTGGACAGCGCTGTGAGTTTAACCCACAATCATTGGACAGCGCTGTGAGTTTAATCCACAATCATTGGACAGCGCTGTGAGTTTAACCCACAATCATTGGACAGCGCTATGAGTTTAACCCACAATCATTGGACAGCGCTGTGAGTTTAATCCACAATCATTGGACAGCGCTGTGAGTTTAACCCACAATCATTGGACAGCGCTGTGAGTTTAACCCACAATCATTGGACAGCGCTGTGAGTTTAATCCACAATCATTGGACAGCGTTGTGAGTTTAACCCACAATCATTGGACAGCGCTGTGAGTTTAACCCACAATCATTGGACAGCGCTGTGAGTTTAACCCACAATCATTGGACAGGGCTGTGAGTTTAACCCACAATCATTGGACAGGGCTGTGAGTTTAACCCACAATCATTGGACAGCGCTGTGAGTTTGGAGTTTGCTCTGCATTGATTTATGGTTGATTAGAATAATTATCATGGTGGACTTTTTTCATCAAGCTTGAGAATAAACACAGAAAAACAGGCTTTATTTTCACCCAAATCCTTAAATACATTTCAATCCATCCGTCTCTCATCCCTGTGGAAGACCTCTCAGATCAGAACTCCAAAGTGAAACAATTCCAGCTTTATAGAGAGTGGAACATAAATGTAGGATTACTTTCAAAAGATTACACTTACACACTCACTGATTACACTTACACACTCACTGATTACACTTACACACTCACTGATTACACTTACACACTGATTACACTTACACACTCACTGATTACACTTACACACTGATTACACTTACACACTCACTGATTACACTTACACACTGATTACACTTACACACTCACTGATTACACTTACACACTGATTACACTTACACACTCACTGATTACACTTACACACTGATTACACTTACACACTCACTGATTACACTTACACACTGATTACACTTACACACTCACTGATTACACTTACACACTCACTGATTACACTTACACACTCACTGATTACACTTACACACTCACTGATTACACTTACACACTGATTACACTTACACACTCACTGATTACACTTACACACTGATTACACTTACACACTCACTGATTACACTTACACACTCACTGATTACACTTACACACTCACTGATTACACTTACACACTCACTGATTACACTTACACACTCACTGATTACACTTACACACTCACTGATTACACTTACACACTCACTGATTATACTTACACACTGATTACACTTACACACTCACTGATTATACTTACACACTCACTGATTATACTTACACACTCACTGATTATACTTACACACTCACTGATTATACTTACACACTCACTGATTACACTTACACACTCACTGATTACACTTACACACTCACTGATTACACTTACACACTCACTGATTATACTTACACACTGATTACACTTACACACTCACTGATTATACTTACACACTCACTGATAATACTTACACACTCACTGATTATACTTACACACTCACTGATTATACTTACACACTCACTGATTATACTTACACACTCACTGATTATACTTACACACTCACTGATTATACTTACACACTCACTGATTATACTTACACACTCACTGATTATACTTACACACTCACTGATTACACTTACACACTCACTGATTACACTTACACACTCACTGATTATACTTACACACTGATTACACTTACACACTCACTGATTATACTTACACACTCACTGATAATACTTACACACTCACTGATTATACTTACACACTCACTGATAATACTTACACACTCACTGATTATACTTACACACTCACTGATTATACTTACACACTCACTGATTACACTTACACACTCACTGATTATACTTACACACTGATTACACTTACACACTCACTGATTATACTTACACACTCACTGATAATACTTACACACTCACTGATTATACTTACACACTCACTGATAATACTTACACACTCACTGATTATACTTACACACTCACTGATTATACTTACACACTCACTGATTACACTTACACACTCACTGATTACACTTACACACTCACTGATAATTACACTTACACACTCACTGATAATTAAAAGGTGTCCATTAATTTTATCAGGTTTATCAAGGAAAATTGTCAAATTAGTTTCCATTATTTTGTCCTGTTTTGATGTTATAATTTTTTTTTCTTTCTTCCAGGCATTAAATGATCTCGCTGGAGTTTATGAAGGGCATGAATCAAATCGAAGGTAACTGCATATTAGAATGGTCTGCATATACAACATCATATAAGTGCACATCCTCTCTTTTTACATGAAATATTTTGCATATTTCTGAGTAAAAAAGACCCCTAGCTCTGCTAGTCCGTTAAATCATCATCTTTATTTCCCAAATGTTTCAGGCGGACAGCGTATTGAGTGAAAAGCACTGTCCTAACCTCACCAGGTTATAGCGGCAGAGACTCTGGCTGTACAGCAGGTCTGACCCAGTGCTGGATTCTCTCGTCTGAAGTTAAATGATGAACCTGACTGCGCTGAACAGTCTGTGGATCATTATGTATTACGTTTCTTATCTAGCACACAAAGTGGAAGTACACTCACCTCTTCTCTCTCCTTTGTCTCTTCTAATCCACGAAAATATTTATTTTGGCCCTGAAAACACCTTCTCTGATTGGAGGAAGGGTTAAAAAAAGGGGGTGTGACAGCGTCCTCGTTGTCGGGACGGGGGGCTCTGTTCATTCTGTTGTTTGTCTCATCTCATCCTGCGGTTTAATGTTCCTAGAAGTTGGCGAGAATAAAACTGTCACGTGTCACGGAAAACAAGGACCCTGGCGATTTATGGGGAATGGGGAACATCATTTTCTTTGGAGTGTCGCCGTGGCGAGCGGCACGAAGAGGCCATTACTCATAGCTCAGGACTCTGCCCTTTAAACCGTCTCATTACTGGCCCAGCCCGCCTTCCCAGAGAACCAGAACGCTGCATATTAAACTGTTCTTGGTTCTGTTCTGTTCCCCCGGACCCGCCTCGCACCCCTGATTCTGCACCCCCCCTCCCCCTCGAGACCCGTTCCCCCGGACCGAACCCAATCCCCGCCCCCCCCACTCCCCCGTTCGGGCCCAACTGAAATCCAGGCAGTGGGGGTCACAGTGCTTGACCTTGTTTTTTAAAATGTGTGAGTGTGCAAACAGAGCAACTATCAATGTTTAATCAAGCAGAAACATGACTCTGCCTATGTGTGTGTGCGTATGTGTGTGTGTGTGTGTGTGTGTGTGTGTGTGTGTGTGTGTGTGTGTGTGTGTGTGTGTGTGTGTGTGTGTGTGTGTGTATGTGTCATATACTGTAATCTGAGAGAGAGCCTGACAAAAAACATCCAAGGTGGCCAAGATGTTCACCTATCCTGGGGGGGAAGGGGAGGGAGAGAGAGGGGGTAAAATGGCTGGTGGAAAAAGTGAAGCGGATGAGTGTGAATGAGATCTACGGCCACAGCACTGCCGCAGTGCTGTATGTAAACAGAGTATCGGAAACGACTTCCAGACCTGCTTTCTAAATCATCCCCCCCCCTTCACCCCGTGTCAGTTGATTGTTTCGGCTTTCGGCAGTTTAACACTTTTCTGGGGCCCGGTGCCGGGCTTTGATCTCCGGGAAGGTGGGGAGGGGCTGTAAAGGTGGGGAGGGGCTGTAAAGGTGGTTCACAACTGCCATTTCAGATTCAACGGCGGGGAGACAGTCAATTCATTATGGTGGGGAAACTTTCCATTTTAAAAATGGAGTTGAGTATCTGGTGCATTTATAGAGTCTGTGCTGACACTGGCCACATGCTCTCCCTGGAGTTCTAAAGAGCAGCACCATCGACGCGTCGTTCATATTGTGCCTAGGTCATTGTGTCTAGATCTAGTACTGTTCGCCGGACACTGCTTTTGCATTCATCCCAATAAGAGCATCTGCTAAATAAGAGTCTATTCCTAAATGTAAATGTGGCTTATCCCACCGAGGCCTCCTCTGGAGTCTATATCTATATCTGTGACATCACCACCCTGACTCTCATTCATTGGCCTGCGCTGTGGACGAGTGGCTCGCCATGGCAATGTAATTATAGTCAGGTTGCTTGCTTTCTTAAGTGCAGTACAGAATACCTGAATGGAGAGAGGGGGAGAGAGAGAATGAGGGAGAGAGAGAAAGAAGGAGGGGTAGAGAGAGAAGGAGGGAGAGAGCGAAGGAGAAAAAGATAGATAAGGAGGGAGAGAGAGAGAGAAGGAGGGAGAAAAAAGAGAGTGAGATGAATAGAGAGAGGGAGAGAGAGGGATAGAGAGAGAGAGAGAGAGAGAGAGAGAGAGAGAGAGGGATAGCGAGAGTGAGAGAGAGAGAGAGAGAGGGGGGGGAGAGAGGGGGGGGGAGGAGAGAGGGATAGAGAGAGAGATAGAGAGAGAGAGGAGAGAGAGAGAGAGGAGAGAGAGAGGGATAGCGAGAGTGAGAGAGAGAGAGAGAGAGAGGGGGGGAGAGAGGGGGGGGAGGAGAGAGGGATAGAGAAAGAAGGAGGGAGAGAGAGAGAAGGAGGGAGAAAAATAGAAAAGGAGAAAGAGAAAAAAGGAGGAAGAGGGAAAGAGAGAAGGAGGGAGAGGGGGGAGAGAGAGAGAGAGAGAGACAGCGAGGGGGAAGAGAGAGGGATAGCGAGAGAGAGAGAGAGAGAGAGAGAGAGGGGGGAGAGAGGGGGGGGAGAGAGGGATAGCGAGAGAGATAGGTTTATCTATATGTTTATAAAGAAGACGGTGTGCATAGAATGCGGCCGGCATTGGCAGACTTGGCTGCCCCGAGAAGAGAGGCTCCCACTGCAGAACAACACATTGAGACAGAGCTGCACTTCCTCACCCAATGTGAGAAATACAAATAAATTAAAGAGCATATCTTTCCAAAATTTTAATCAATTCACCCAAACTTCCCAAAACTCAACCTGAGACCCAATTATTACAATTCCTCCTGGGAGAGGAAAGGTGCAAGATTAGCAGCACAATATGTGGCCACCTGCCACAGGAAGAGAGACAGCAGTGACCCCTAACCACCATTATATATTATATTTCATTACATAACATATTATTTATCTAATAATATCATTATTATTACTAGCAGTATTTATATTACTACTAGTACTAGGATATATTTAATGTCTGTTAAATTAGAATTTTTATATATATTGTTCTTGTTGTTGTTACTGTTATGGTCGTTATTATAATTGACTATTTGATAGTGAGAAAGGGGGAGTGAAGGATAAAAAGAGAGAGAGATAGAGAGAGAGCGAGTGATAGAGAGAGAGGGAGGGATAGAAAAAGAGAGAGAAAGAGGGAGAGAAGGAGACAGAAAAAGAGAGAGGACAAGGGAGGGGAAGGGAGGACAAAAGGCGAGTGATCCCGGGGGAATTCGGTGAAACAGATAAAGACCTTCATTTCGTGGGTATTAAAGGTCATCGTTTAGAATGCAGTGAGTCTTTCGCCGTTACCGCCGCGGCTCGGCCGAAACCCCGCCGTCCCTGGAACCGCCCCCGCTGATGTCATCGAGGTGAGGGGCGGTATCTGGCGGCATAGCGAGGGGGGTCAAAGATCGAGGTTTGTTTGATGTGTTTGCTTTTGCTCAGAGTGAAATATTCCCATCATGCATCGGTAAAGACACTCATGTCCTGAACTGCCTCTAGGACAGAGTTAGTGGTGTGTGTGTGTGTGTGTGTGTGAGTGTGCGTGCGTGCGTGCATTTGTCATTTGTGCATGCCTGTGTGTACGTGTGCATGTGCGTGTGCATGTGCGTGTGTATATGTGTGTGTGTGTGTGTGTGTGTGTGTGTGGAACTTTAACAGACGGTAATGTGATTCAGTATTGATTAGAACAAAATAGACTTCATGCATCATTCATGTTTGCTATCAATCTCCCATAGCGTGTTTCCCAAAGCTGTTAGTTTTGGAGATTAAAAAAAAAAACTATAATTGCCAAGAGGAGATTTCTTATTTTTTTAATTCTTCTTTTTAACAAAAGAAAAAAGCTGTTATCACCCTTGAGATGCCAAACTCTTCTGTTCTGTCTGGTACCTGGTCTTAAAAATAACAGATGCTGGCATTCTCCGGTTTTGAGGTAAAACAGTAAAGTTTGTAAAGAAAGAAGAAAAGAAAATAAACAGAGGAAATAGGTAACATGACACAGGAAACGCATTGAATGCTGGGAATGAGGGGGTGAATGTGCTTCCTGTAGGAGAAGCACAATGGGGTCTGTGAGGCCCGGAGGCCCCGAATCCCGGTTACCGTGGTGAGCAGAGGGGTCTGGCTGATAACAGCGTTCTCACACTGCGAGTACCGCTTGCTTCTCTCTCTCTCTCTCTCTCTCTCTCTCTCTCTCTCTCTCTCTCTCTCTCTCTCTCTCTCTCTCTCTCTCTCTCTCTCTCTCTCTCTCTCTCTCTCTCTCTCTCTACATTCACTCTGCAGAACAGGAGAAACACACGACACACCCAACCTTTTGTCCGAAAGAGAGATCCCTCCCTCCATCCCTCTCTCACCTTTCATCTCTCTCTCCCTCCCTCCTTCTCTCTCGCCTTTTCTCTCTCTCTCTCTCCTTCTCTCTCTCACTCCCTCCTTCTCTTGAATGTACTTTCACACCTCACTGTTGGGGTATCTGCCCTGGATCTCGTGGGGGAGAGTAGAGGTGAAAGAACAGCCTGGTGGTTCCTCCACACTGTTGGTCGTGGGAAGGGTTGAGGCAGGTCACGAGAATACACAATATCATGATAAAAATTACTTCCTGTATGGAACACAGTTTTCCACTGACAAAAACGAATAGAAATCTGCACATGTTACATGCAGCGCACTAGTTCCAACATGTGTGCACTTTTAGACAGTATATCAGGTTATATTTAGTTATAGGACACAGTACACAGTACACACTAAGTTACTGATACGCTGAGAGCGTTTGGGAGCCAATGGAAAGGAGCACAGCAGCGTCACGTTTGCCTAGCACACTGATCCCGGCTTTACTGTGTCAACTGTGCCGTTTAAAAAGTCTCTGTGGGTCCGTGAGAAAATTAGGCCCAGGGAAATGCATAAACAATCACAATTAATTATGGATCATTGACTTCCCAGCTTG
Source organism: Ilyophis sp. 1 JC-2022 (assembly GCA_022702515.1). Lineage (NCBI taxonomy): Eukaryota > Metazoa > Chordata > Actinopteri > Anguilliformes > Synaphobranchidae > Ilyophis > Ilyophis sp. 1 JC-2022. The sequence continues at coordinate 3,419,185 of CM040404.1, read as the reverse complement.
TGCGTGCAGCAATTTGTGTCATCCCCGAGGATATTTGTGCTGAATGCACAGAGAGCTCTGAGTTTCCCTGAGGTAAATATGGCCGGTGTGCACCGAGGTCCCTGCTGTAGACTGAATCCGGGAATATTACGGTCAGCA
>CM040404.1:3409047-3411547 GCA_022702515.1 Ilyophis sp. 1 JC-2022 | reverse complement strand
TTTTGTTTTTGGAATTGATGTAAAAACTATTTTACTTGTTTATAAAGCTCTACATGGTTTGGCACCAGAATGCTGTAGTCTCATAGAGCAGAGGCCCGTAGGGAGGGCCCAGCCGACTGTGAAACACAAATTGAAAAGACGTGGCTGGTTAAGATAAGGTTATCGTTATAGAGAGAGAGAGAGAGACCACCCCAGCATAGAATGGATAGATGGAATTAGGGCCATGTTGGGCTACAACCAGGCTATTTTTAGGGGTACCCTTAAAACCCCCCCTCCCCCCCGTTCAGCAGTCCAGTCTGATAACGCCACAGGTTGTCACTCACACAGCAACGGCTCTGGTGCTGCCAGACTGCGATAGCCAGTATCAGTCTGACTCTGCGCCCCCAATCCCCATCTGCACCCCATCTTCACCCCATCTTCACCGCAGACCCTACGCAGAGCCCCCCCTTCCCCAGAGTGGGGAGCGTCAGTGTGTGCCCCCCCACCCCCCACCCCCCGACACACACACACACACACACTCAAAATTACTTTCTCTTACTTTAGCTGGTGCTTTGTGTTGCACCGGGTGTGTGTGTGTGTGTGTGTGTGTGAGTGTGTGTGCGTGTGTGTGTGTGTGTGTGTGAGTGAGTGAGTGAGTGTGTATGTGTAAGCATGTGTGTGCGTGTGTGTGTGTGCATGTGTGAGCATGAGTGTGCGTGTGTTTGTGTGTGTGTGTGTGTGTGTGTTTGTGGGCATGCATATGTGTGTGAGCGTGTGTGAGCGTGAGCGCGTGTGTGAGCCTGAGCGTGTGTGTGAGCTTATGCACGTGTGTGAGCGTGAGCGCGTGTGTGAGTGTGTGTGTGTGTGTGTGTGTGCGTGTGTGAGCGCGAGCGTGTGTGTGTTTGTGGGCATGCATGTGTGTGTGTGTGTGTGTGTGTGTGTGTGTGAGCGTGAGCGTGTGTGTGTGTTTGTGGGCATGCATGTGTGTGTGTGTGTGTGTGTGTGTGTGTGTGTGTGTGTGAGCGTGAGTGTGTGTGTGTGTGTGTTTGTGGGCATGCATGTGTGTGTGTGTGTGTGTGTGTGTGTGTGTGTGTTTGTGGGCATGCATGTGTGTGTGTGTGTGAGTGTGAGCGCGTGTGGTGTTGTATCAGAACATTAGTACCCCACATTAGGAGACATTTAATCACTCGATCACTCTGTTCTACTCCTCCATTCACCCTGAGAGCTGGGATAGAGGGATTGAGACGTGAGACAAGGGGGTGGGGTGGGGTGGGGTGGGGTGGGGAGGTGGTGTGAGACGTGGGGGTTGGGGAGGGGCGTGGGGGTGGGGGGTGGGGGGTGGAGGAGTCATCCATAACTAATCCTATGGCTAAGAATGCCAATGCATAGACCAGACAGCCAGAAGATCAGTATTATCCCTGGGGAAAGAGCATTTGGGGTGAGCCACCACCCCCACCCCCCCCCCACCCCCCACACACACTCACACACACACACACACATCCTGGGGCTCGCTGAACTGTGCGTCCACACACGTCCCGGAAACTAGGACTTATCTCACCCCGCTAAATTAACTTTCCATGAAACTGTATAAAGAAAGAACCAGCAAGTGGAAGAAGCTCAGATGTGACTGTGGGGATCCACCATTAGCTCAGTATTAGAAAGTGATGAACTGCTCTCCACTTGACTGGCTGCTCTGAGGAACTGCAGTAAAGCCTGGGTTTCGGCTGGAGTTAAGCACCTATTTCAGCGCTCAAGATGGAATTCCGGTTAATTAAAAAGTACTCACCCATCGGAACCCCGGCAGAATGGGAAAGAAGGGTACCTAATTATGTGAACAGTGTCAAATTAGGATGGGGAAGTCAATTAATTGGGAGCGTTTTGTTCGGGTAAAGGGCGAGGTTACATGGGACTGCTAGATTACTGTAATACATGCGTATCGTCAGTGTAAAATAAAAACCCATCATTTCTCCATTTTTGTTATTATTTACTTTGATACGAATAGAAAGCTTGCACCATTAGTTATGTCCATAGTTATGTTTCATTGCTCAGTGACTAATAAAGTTTATTTTAAAAAACACTATGCAATTAAAACATGTCTACTGTGATGATAAAAGTTTTTTTTTGTTTTCCGGAATTTTTTTTTTTTTAAAGACAATATGCGGTAATGTGGGCATGCATGGGTGCATCTGGGGTAACGCATCATCGCATGTGATCTGAGACGCATTAGATGCGTTTGGTTGTTTGTCAGCACGGTTAACGTGCACTAAGGCATTCTTTGATGCCGCTTCTTTTCTTGCGGCCCTCCACGTGTGTGCCTTGCGTTACTATGACAACACGTAGGAAATGAAGTCCGGAGCCGGGAGTCAATACTCTCATCCTACGGGCCTCTGATGAGAAGAGCCGAAAAGGGCCAAAAACTGTTTCCAACTCTGAGAAAAAGTCCCAGAGTGGAGCATCACCAAGGAGAACATGAGGGAAATGGAGAATCAAGCTGGTGTGTGTGTATGTGTGTGTGTGTATG
>CM040404.1:3399047-3404047 GCA_022702515.1 Ilyophis sp. 1 JC-2022 | reverse complement strand
CAGTTAAGAACATTGTAATCACATAGATTTGTGATCTTAGATCTTAAAGGAGACATGAAGGACTCGGTAAAGTGGCTCTGGTTCGTTCGCTTTTTACCCTAAATTAGATATGACTGTGCGTTCAACTCTCAAATCGACCCGTATTTGCTAGAAAAAGAAGTTAAAGTTTGCTTTTTTTTCCACTAGGGCACAGCCATTTTGGACCAACTGCGGTCGTGACGTCACTAGCTTGGTTGGTCTCGGCTGCTCAATGTATTCCTATGGGAAAATAGCTGCCTTTCAGTGAGCTCAATGATGTATCGAGAGGAATAAATAAAACAAAAACAAGAACAAGTCTTAATTTAAAACTCAATTTCCACAAACTGCTTCTGACCATCGGATATAATGCTGTAATTCATAGCCTCTGACGAGCCCGTTCTGCTGCACTGCTGCCTTGCCTTGATAAATGGTTTGGGAGCTAAAGTCGTGTCTAGCTAATATTGCCTACAGAAAATAAACGTTAGCTTGTGATGCTAGGTCGTGGTAGGTATATACACTGCTCAAAAAAATGAATCTTAATCATCACAGTATAACACCAAGTCAATTAAACCAAATTTGCTGGATGATGTTGCAGGCAGCATAACATTCACCACAGCGTCTCCAGACTCTTTCACGTCTGTCACATGTGCTCAGTGTGAACCTGCTCTCATCTGTGAAGAGAACGGGGCGCCAATGGCAAACCTGCCAATTCTGGTGTTCTCTGGCAAATGCCAATCGAGCTGCACAGTGCTGGGCTGTGAGCACAGGTCCCACTACAGGACGTCGGGCCTTCATGCCACCCTCATGGAGTCTGTTTCTGATAGTTTGGTCAGAAACATGTGCACGAGTAGCCTGATGGAGGTAATTTTGTAGAGCTCTGGCAGTGCTCCTCCTGTTCCTCCTTGCACAAAGGAGCAGATACCGGTCCTGCCGCTGGGTTGTTGCCCTTCTACGGCCCTGTCCAGCTCTCCTCGTGTAATGGCCCGTCTCCCGGTATCTCCTCCACGCTCTTGAGACTGTGCTGGGAGACACAGCAAACCTTCTTGCGACGGCAAGTATGGATGTGCCATCCTGGAGGAGCTGGACTACCTGTGCAACCTGAATGGGCTGCAGGTACTGCCTCATGCTACCAGTAGTGACAAGGGCACTAGCAAAATGCAAAACTAGAGAAAAATCAGTCAGGAAGGATAAGGAGAGAGAAATGGTCTGTGGCCACCACCTGCAAAACCATTTACTTTTTGGGGGTTGTCTTGCTGTTGCTTCTCCTGTCCATCTGTTGTCACTTTCATTTGCACCAAAGCAGGTGAAATTGCATCACAATCGTTTACGCTTCCTAACTGGACAGATCGATATCCCAGAAGTTTAATTGACTTGGTGTTATACTGTGTTGATTAAGTGTTCCCTCAATTTATTTGAGCAGTGTATGTGTAGGCTGTTAACTAATATATCAAGGCAGTGCAGCGCCACAGCATTAGGTATATGTTCAGAGGCCACAGCATTAGGTATATGATCAGAGGCCACAGCATTAGGTATATGATCAGAGGCCACATCATTAGGTATATGATCAGAGGCCACAGCATTAGGTATATGATCAGAGGCCACAGCATTAGGTATATGATCAGAGGCCACAGCATTAGGTATATGTTCAGAGGCCACAGCATTAGGTATATGATCAGAGGCCACAGCATTAGGTATATGATCAGAGGCCACAGCATTAGGTATATGATCAGAGGCCACAGCATTAGGTATATGATCAGAGGCCACAGCATTAGGTATATGATCAGAGGCCACAGCATTAGGTATATGATCAGAGGCCACATCATTAGGTATATGATCAGAGGCCACAGCATTAGGTATATGATCAGAGGCCACAGCATTAGGTATATGATCAGAGGCCACAGCATTAGGTATATGATCAGAGGCCACAGCATTAGGTATATGATCAGAGGCCACAGCATTAGGTATATGATCAGAGGCCACAGCATTAGGTATATGATCAGAGGCCACAGCATTAGGTATATGATCAGAGGCGACAGCATTAGGTATATGATCAGAGGCCAAGGCCCTGTGTTGGGGATCCCCTACATTAGCACTGTGCCAGTCAGGGACAGTCCAAGGCCCTGTGTTGGGGACCCCCATTGCAGCCGACCCGAGTCTCTCTCTCCTCTGGAGCGTCAGCAGGGAGCGACGTCTCCTCCCAGCCATCATGAACAAGGTCAGCGGCAGCCTCCCGGCAGCCTTCAGCTCTCTCTGATTTATGGCCTGTGTAAAAATAACCAGGCCTGAGACAGCCATCCCTCCCCCGTACCACAGGCCTAGCCCGCCCATGTACCCCTTTCCCCTGCCAATAACACCACACCTTCCCTTTATTGGGGTGATGTCCATAGCAGAGCTTGGTCACATATTTATCTCACATACTTTAACCCACTTTTGACAGTAACAGTAAAATAAGTTAATGAATGAATGAATGAATGAATGGATTAATTAATTAATTAATTACCGTTTTTTTACAATCGCTTTGACACTTAGATCACAAGCTTGTGCTCATTGTTCAAAACTCAACACACAAAAACTCAAAACAGATAATCATTTTGTAAAACTCTAAACACTTTGTTCAGTTGCCTGAATACAATACACATAAACCTAAGACCATTTGTTCATTGAACCAAATCACCTGTTCAATATGACACAACTTAACAGTAAAATAATTACTATTTGAAAATGCAATTCAAACATTGCATTTGAAATGATTGTTTTTTAATTTAATTACAATGCATCTATCAATTAATCCAACTGCTCAAAATGCATAAAGAAATCTATTGACATTACTTTGGAACATGAACCAATTTTACTACATTATCTTTGAAATATTTCATCATCATCCTTTATCAGACACTATTCCTATGGTTCCACTGTTCCAGACAATGTTTTCAGATTTGATTATGTACTGTATGTAGGCCGTTTTCTTGGCTTTTCCATTACTGACAACTCGTTACAGTAATGATGTATAAAGGGTCTGTATCCACCTGCAACAACATCACAAATATATGGAGCAGGCAGATGATCTGTGTCAGAACAGAGGTGAAGCAGTGAGAGGAGGAGGAGGAGGTGGAGGAGGAGGTGGAGGTGGAGGAGGAGGAGGAGGTGGTCAGAGGAATGGCAGAGGACAAGTACCCCTTCAGAGAGGTGGCCGTAGACCTTGTTTTAGAGAAGGGCTTAGGCCTCATCAGGGAGGTGACCATGGGCTTTGTTTGAGAGGTATGGATGGGGTATGTGGTGGGGTACGTGGTGGGGTACGTGGTCGAGGACAAGGCCACGGACCAAGACAGTGACGGCAACAGAAATGAGTATCCAATGAAATCCGAGCGATAGCTGAAGACCTTGTCATAAATCGTGGCATGACAATGACAACAGCTACAATGATTCAGCCAAACCTCAGGAGATCAACAGTGGCCTCAATCATCAGAACTTTCCGCCATGAGAACCGATAAGTCTTCACATTGCACAATGCATTACTCTCAATAGTTAAATGACTGTATAATGCATGTCACTGGATACCACACATTAGGTGTTGTGACTGAATGTATTCTTTGTTTACCCTCACAGAACTGATACGCGCCTGACCGAAATTCAGCAGCACATCATTGACAATGCCATGCCATGCATGCATTTTGAAAAGGCACCAGGTGTCTCTAAAAAAGATGGTGCCTTTTGAAAGTAATGCAGACAGAGTGAAGCAGCTGTGTACTGAGTATGTTCAGTTTCAAGATTCCTGTTATCAAAGTTTGATCTACATTATTCTGTAGGGTCATTTTTTTTCAATGTCTTTTTAGAGGGTGATGGAGCTGGATGCTGCAGTGAACCACCACAAATTCTTCTTTGTGGACGAGGCTTTAATCTAGCCAGAGGTCAGAACTGATATTATTCATTCATTTTCACTGCAGTTGAGGAAGCTTGCAGTTGAAGAGGTTTTTTTCACTTTGTAGCTATAATTACTGTATTATTTATTGCTATGATTCAAACAAACTTATGTTGTAATTGTATTTTTTTTAAATAAATTAATATTTTGCTCAATGATTCCACTCTGTTCTACTGCCTCTACTATTTTTTTATTTAAAACCACAAAAATAACCATATTGAAACATCAAGTATTTTTTACTGCAATATTAAAGGATTGTAAAAACAACTAAACAGTAAAGCTATCGGTATCTTGTATTTGGGTGATCTAAACTAATGCTCCTTTCGTATTTCATGATAAATTAGTTATTTGAACCAATGAACCAAGTGCAAGATTACTTTAAAGATATTAATGCACAATGCAAGGTTTTGAACATAAGACAGCCTGTGTTAAAAGTGGTGACTGTTTTGAGTTTTGTGTCTAAGGTTTTGAAAAATGAGCACAAGCTTGTGATCTACGTGTCAAAGCGATTGTAAAAAAAAAACAACTGTAAATTGAGAATATAGGGAGATTTTGTGATTGTATGATTTTGTGATTGTTCACTGGAGTTCATATGGAGGGATTTAATTATTAATTATTGGGGGAGAATGAGGCATCAGCAGATGATTTATATTATGTAAAAATTCTGATAAATTATAAAATTACATATTATTATTATTAATATTATTAGTAGAGTAGAAATGAAGCATTGTGGGAAAAGTGAGAGATACAGGCCCGCAGGTATAAACAGGAAGCCTCTTCTTTCCTTTAACTTTGGAACTTTGGAACTCAAGTATTCAGTGAAACATTGTATTCCACTGCTTCAGAACTTTATAACTTTATATCTCCAGTTTTGAATATCCAGACTTTTAGGAATTAATTTGTAGGTGTTTTTTAATGTAGTGCCTTGATATGCTCAAATGTATCTCGTCTCAGGAGTCTCATAAGAGGCTTGTCACTGTAAGACAGACGAGTCAAACGTCTACAGTACTCATTTAGACAGAAACAAAGCATAGACTTAGTCTCCAAATACTCTAATCTCCAA
>CM040404.1:3379047-3394047 GCA_022702515.1 Ilyophis sp. 1 JC-2022 | reverse complement strand
ATGTTTCTATTGTAGCATAGATTGGTATTATGTTTCTATTGTTGTGAGGTTTGGTGTAAGGTTCGGAGAACCAAACACGACCGATAAGGATTCTAAAAGCGTATCTCAAAAGATACGCCACAAAAGCGGAAGAAACCGCACCAGGAAGGGGTAAACAAAAGAACGGGAGCACAACTTCCCTAGCACAAAGCAAATCAAAACAGCCTCAAAAAACGGAGGCGTATCTCAATAAACAACGAGAATAAAAAACTAAAAAACCTCACACACTAATTAATTAGGCATAACAGGAGGTTGAGAAACCAAAAGAAAAACCCAGATAAACGCGTAAAGGAAAGAAATATAAAACCAAACCTGTTACCTAAACTCTTGTAGAAAAAGAACTAAACACAAAAGGTAACAGGTCGAGAGATAAAAAATAAAGTGAAAAATTGGAAAGAAATTAATAAACCAATCTAATCCTAATTATAACCGGACTTCCTGCATTTCTTATTTGTACAAACCAGAAATGCAGTGACCGAATTTCTATACCGTTTACCAACTTAGTTTGTCAACAGTTTAGACAATCTCGAAGTGTAGAAAGACGGACGTCCTGAGCTATTTATAACCGGCAGAAAACTGAAAGCAGGTGCGAGGAATAATAGCCAGGCGATATCCAAACACCGAAACGGAGGCGGAAAGAATCAGATAGATCGCCCCGCCACCGTCAATAAGAATGACGACCGCAGAGGCTGCCAATAACCATAACAATTGTGGTATAGATTGGTATTATGTTTCTATGGTGGTATAGATTGGTATGATGTTTCTATGGTGGTATAGATTGGTATGATGTTTCTATGGTGGTATAGATTGGTATTATGTTTCTATGGTGGTATAGATTGGTATGATGTTTCTATGGTGGTATAGATTTGTATGATGTTTTTTATGGTGGTATAGATTGGTATGATGTTTCTATGGTGGTATAGATTGGTATGATGTTTCTATGGTGGTATAGATTGGTATTATGTTTCTATGGTGGTATAGATTGGTATGATGTTTCTATGGTGGTATAGATTGGTATGATGTTTCTATGGTGGTATAGATTGGTATGATGTTTCTATGGTGGTATAGATTGGTATGATGTTTCTATGGTGGTATAGATTGGTATGATGTTTCTATGGTGGTATAGATTGGTATGATGTTTCTATGGTGGTATAGATTGGTATGATGTTTCTATGGTGGTATAGATTGGTATGATGTTTCTATGGTGGTATAGATTGGTATTATGTTTCTATGGTGGTATAGATTGGTATGATGTTTCTATGGTGGTATAGATTTGTATGATGTTTTTTATGGTGGTATAGATTGGTATGATGTTTCTATGGTGGTATAGATTGGTATGATGTTTCTATGGTGGTATAGATTGGTATTATGTTTCTATGGTGGTATAGATTGGTATGATGTTTCTATGGTGGTATAGATTGGTATGATGTTTCTATGGTGGTATAGATTGGTATGATGTTTCTATGGTGGTATAGATTGGTATGATGTTTCTATGGTGGTATAGATTGGTATTATGTTTCTATGGTGGTATAGATTGGTATGATGTTTCTATGGTGGTATAGATTGGTATGATGTTTCTATGGTGGTATAGATTGGTATGATGTTTCTATGGTGGTATAGATTGGTATGATGTTTCTATGGTGGTATAGATTGGTATGATGTTTCTATGGTGGTATAGATTGGTATGATGTTTCTATGGTGGTATAGATTGGTATGATGTTTCTATTGTGGTATAGATTGGTATGATGTTTCTATTGTGGTATATATTGGTATGATGTTTCTATTGTGGTATAGATTGGTATGATGTTTCTATTGTGGTATAGATTGGTATGATGTTTCTATTGTGGTATATATTGGTATGATGTTTCTATTGTGGTATATATTGGTATGATGTTTCTATTGTGGTATAGATTGGTATGATGTTTCTATTGTGGTATAGATTGGTATGATGTTTCTATGGTGGTATAGATTGGTATGATGTTTCTATTGTGGTATATATTGGTATGATGTTTCTTTTTCAGCAGACTTTGCAGATCTTTGTTGACCCTCCACCAGGACAGATACCCCCACTTCCACCCTCCAGTTTTACAATGAAATCTGGTTTACATTCCCTTTGGCCCAATGGATAAAACCTCTAGAACTCCAGCAGCCCTGTGGGACAGAATGAGCCCCGCCCCAGTACAAAACCCTCGCCCTTGTTTAGGTTCTCCCCAGCGATTCCATATGGGCCAGTTAACCCTTTGAACAGTAAATTTTTTGGAATGCTTTTATTTATTTATTTATTATTATAAATCAGTGTTCTAGAACTTCAGTGCTTTCAGTTAGTAGTGATTACATCAGCATTAGAATGTTCAGTTAAGAACATTCTAATCAAATATTTGTGATTCATATTTACACCTTACACTTTAAATGGTTAATAGTTAAGCTGCTCTGTGTAAGATTAAAAATTGTAGAAAGTTCCCATTAAATCTACATTATGCACTTGTCTTCCCTCCAAATGTAAATTGTGTCTTTGGCTTCTTACAGAGGTAATAAAGAGTGAGCAGGTCTACGGCTTTCTGATAAATTATGGCACAGTATATTTGAACTGCAACAGACAGGAGCCTATCTTGTCCTTCATGGTTTGATGATTAAAGTGTGATCATCGTTTTGGTCCAGTCTTCCTGGCACTGACGTAGCTTAGCGCTGGGGTTTGAACACTCCACAGAACCTCCCATTGAAGAGTGTTTTTCCAAAACTCACTCAACCCACTTTTACCAATTTTGAGAAAGTCAACATTTTTGTTTATTTTAAATTGGTGGAGATTTTTGCAAGAAAAATCCTATTTTTATAATTAAGTAAGACTAATAGTGTAAAAGTAAAACTGCAAACATCTAACCATTTCTCAGAAAAATTATAGCCCATTTGAAAAATATGGCTCATCAAAACTGGACTTTGGAAAAACACTCTTCAGTTGATACAGTAAACAAAAGTCTCCTAAACGGGCCATGTTGAGATACGTTTTTCAAGGCAGATGGGATCAGATTTAAGAGGAAAGATGCACTCTTTGCTGATGTATGTTGAGGAGACAGCTGAGGTGGTTTGTGAAGTGGGAAATACATTATTTAATTCTTATTCTAAATCTGTGATAAATGTAACTTTTAATCATTCTGATCAAATGTAAGTTAATATAATAACATAGTCAGGACATTGTATATGAGTGTTCATGTGTGTGTGTGTGTGTGTGTGTGTGTGTGTGTGTGTCTGTGTGTGTGTGTGTGTGTGTGTGTGTGTGTGTGTGTGTGTGTGTGTGTGTGTGTGTGTGTGTGTGTGCGTGCGTGCGTCTGTGTGTCTGTGTGCGTGTGTGTGTGTGTGCGTGTGCGTGTGCGTGTGCGTGTGAGTGTGTGTGCGTGTGCGTGTGCGTGTGCGTGTGTGTGTGTGTGTGTGTGTGTGTGTCAGAGTGGGGGGGTTGAATCCCTTGCTTGTGTCACTGCTTCCTGTTACGGTGCTTGTGTTAAAAAGGCGGCCATATAAACTCCATCCCCGTTAACATGCATCTCTCTTCCTAGTACGGGAACATGAGCTGTGACCCTGTTACCCATTCCCAGAACCAGGGACCAATGGAGCCAACACCCAGTGATACATATGGGAATGGGGTACATATGGGAATGGGATAAATGTGGGTATGGAATAAATATGGGAATGTGGTAAATATGGGAATGGGGAAAATATGGGAATGGGGTAAATATGGGAATGGGGTAAATATGGGAATGGGATAAATGTGGGTATGGAATAAATATGGGAATGTGGTAAATATGGGAATGTGGTAAATATGGGAATGGGGTAAATATGGGAATGGGATAAATGTGGGTATGGAATAAATATGGGAATGTGGTAAATATGGGAATGTGGTAAATATGGGAATGGGGTAAATATGTGAATGGGATGTCTGTGCATTGATTCCTGTTTAGTTCCTGGAATGCCGTTAAATGTCTTGTTCATTTTTCTCATCCTGTGGGTGCGATAAAGCCAGAAACACAGATGAGGAGATATAAAGGCAGGCACAAAGAAAGCAAAATAAAGAAGCCCATAGGATTTAGTTGTGAAAGTGGGAACCCCCTCCCCAGCCCGGTCTTGTTTTGATCATGTGATTGCTCAGTGCCAATGAACTGAATGAAGGGATTGTTGAAGTCTGGAAGATCCATCCTCCAGGGGGAAGTCATTGTGCTTTTTAAAAATCTATTTTATTACTTCTTTTTTTTTTTTTTTTTGCAGAAACTGTAGCCGTGGAAACCGACTAATGAGAAATTAATAGAAAGAAGAAAGAGTTGGCCACGCCTTCCTGTTGTTGTGTCGACGACTTGCGTGCCGCTGTCCATGTTTTCTCCCAGAGATCACAGCTGCAGCGGTGTTGCTGTTGGTTCTGGCAAACGCTCTGTGTCCTGTTCCAGAAACACTGCAGAGCACTGTTTTCAGATCACCCCCTAAACCCCCGCCCCTCCCCTAGCCAAATATATCACACCATCATCTTCTCTAGTCCTTTCCAAACATAGTGATCCCACCTGGGTCAAAATAATTTCACCCTTTTAGACACCAGTAACATTCCTGCAGATTACCGTCTGACATAAAAAATAATAATAACAATAAATTCATGCAATTATATGTTTTTGGATAGTAACATATTTTCAGAATTCTAATAGATTCTGCAAGAGAGTTGTCACATTTTACCAGCATCTAAAAAGTTAAAAAGTATTTTAATAAATATATTTTGACTCAGTTGTGGTTTTGATACATATTTTTTCCTGATAATTTAAAAGAAGAGACTGGTTGAACACATTAACACCAGGAAGACCTGAGAAATCTGCCACATCTCTCACATCTGTTATGAAATCGTTAACCAAAGTGCTGCTGTATCAGGATCACAGGATTATATCACCTATTAAAAGATAAAAGAACATTTCCTACAGATGGGCTCTTTTCTGAGCAAAAGATCTGTGCAAATTGAGTAATCAGGCTTGTTATTTATACTCAGACAAAAAGAAAACCCAATGGAGAGTTCTATCTTGACCTAAAAAGCCTGTACATTTAGTTAAAACCTAACCCTTTAGAAAAGGATTTCCACAGCAACTGGATAAAATCGTCAAGATTGAAGTCAAACCGTACAAAAGCTTTCGAACGGGTCTGTGATCAGCTTACAGTCCTATCAGACTTACAACAGCATCCAATTAATTATAAGAAGTGTCCTTGGCTCCAGAATCTCCACGCACTCCTGACAGAAGTCTGCTTGTCTATAGTTGAGGTACGAGGGGGGTTAGTGTTAGCAATTAGCAATGCAGCGCCAACCCCCATCTCCCCCCGCTTTGTTTATGTAGCATATGCTATTCATTGGTGATCTCAATTTAAAAAGTTTTCAGGCTTAATCAACTCCTTAGAGTTTCTGAAGCAAGCCCAACAGTTATGTAGAGCTTTTAGTTACAATTTTACCTATATAATATGGCAGGGATGACATTTAAAAAAGTAGAAATAGAACCCGTGCAGGTAAACCAAAGTAAGAACATTGTTGGAGAAGGTTACCTCAGTTAATCCATAAATCCAAAAAATCATTTTAAATGTGCTTTCCAGTCGTCTGCAACTTGTGAGTTTTCTCTTCCCCCTGGTGTTTCCAAACAGATATTCTGTGACAGCTGTATAAATACATATGCTATATACATGCTCAATCAGAAAACCCACTCATTAACTGCAATATGTTAGCAGGATATTTTTGTATAATTTTTGGAAGCAGGATGTTTGAGTAGAAATGCAGTGTTTCACATCCATTGAAGGAGATTAGAGGGCAACCCAGACATAAATAACAGTACAAATCTCCTTCAAAATGACCAGGAAGCTTTTAACATCTGCTGTCAAGCAGCAAAACCAAGTGGTAAATAAATAAAACTACAACAATAAAGAGAAAAGAATCTGTATCTTTAGCCTTGAAGGTCGAACTAAATCTGAGTTTTCAAGATTATTTCTCCATGAAATATTTCCAACTGCAAAAAAGTAACTTTGGGAAGGTTTTTTCATGGAATGTATTAATCATGCATCTACCATGTTAAGGTATTGTGGCATCCTAAATATGTATTTAAAATGCTTTTCTGCAGCTGCTGGGTGGCTCATTCGGTTAAGGCGCCGTTCTAGTGCATGATGGGCTCTACGATTGGGTATCTGTTAAGGCGCTGTTCTAGTGCATGGATGGGCTCTACGGTTGGGTATCTGTTAAGGCGCCGTTCTAGTGCATGGATGGGCTCTACGGTTGGGTATCTGTTAAGGCGCTGTTCTAGTGCATGGATGGCTCTACGGTTGGGTATCTGTTAAGGCGCTGTTCTAGTGCATGGATGGCTCTACAGTTGGGTATCTGTTAAGGCTCTGTTCTAGAGCATGGATGGGCTCTACGGTTGGGTATCTGTTAAGGCGCTGTTCTAGTGCATGGATGGGCTCTACGGTTGGGTATCTGTTAAGGCGCTGTTCTAGTGCATGGATGGGCTCTACGGTTGGGTATCTGTTAAGGCGCCGTTCTAGTGCATGGATGGGCTCAAGGTTGGGTATCTGTTAAGGCGCTGTTCTAGTGCATGGATGGGCTCTACGGTTGGGTATCTGTTAAGGCGCTGTTCTAGTGCATGGATGGGCTCTACGGTTGGGTATCTGTTAAGGCGCCGTTCTAGTGCATGGATGGGCTCTACGGTTGGGTATCTGTTAAGGCGCTGTTCTAGTGCATGGATGGCTCTACGGTTGGGTATCTGTTAAGGCGCTGTTCTAGTGCATGGATGGCTCTACGGTTGGGTATCTGTTAAGGCGCTGTTCTAGTGCATGGATGGCTCTACAGTTGGGTATCTGTTAAGGCTCTGTTCTAGAGCATGGATGGGCTCTACGGTTGGGTATCTGTTAAGGCGCCATTCTAGTGCATGGATGGGCTCTACGGTTGGGTATCTGTTAAGGCGCCGTTCTAGTGCATGGATGGGCTCTACGGTTGGCTATCTGTTAAGGCGCTGTTCTAGTGCATGGATGGGCTCTACGGTTGGGTATCTGTTAAGGCTCTGTTCTAGAGCATGGATGGGCTCTACGGTTGGGTATCTGTTAAGGCGCCATTCTAGTGCATGGATGGGCTCTACGGTTGGGTATCTGTTAAGGCGCCGTTCTAGTGCATGGATGGGCTCTACGGTTGGGTATCTGTTAAGGCGCTGTTCTAGTGCATGGATGGGCTCTACGGTTGGGTATCTGTTAAGGCGCTGTTCTAGTGCATGGATGGGCTCTACGGTTGGGTATCTGTTAAGGCGCTGTTCTAGTGCATGGATGGGCTCTACGGTTGGGTATCTGTTAAGGCGCTGTTCTAGAGCATGGATGGGCTCAAGGTTGGGTATCTGTTAAGGCGCTGTTCTAGTGCATGGATGGGCTCTACGGTTGGGTATCTGTTAAGGCGCTGTTCTAGTGCATGGATGGGCTCTACGGTTGGGTATCTGTTAAGGCGCTGTTCTAGTGCATGGATGGGCTCTACGGTTGGGTATCTGTTAAGGCGCTGTTCTAGTGCATGGATGGGCTCTACGGTTGGGTATCTGTTAAGGCGCTGTTCTAGTGCATGGATGGGCTCTACGGTTGGATATCTGTTAAGGCGCTGTTCTAGTGCATGGATGGGCTCTACGGTTGGGTATCTGTTAAGGCGCTGTTCTAGTGCATGGATGGGCTCTACGGTTGGGTATCTGTTAAGGCTCTGTTCTAGTGCATGGATGGGCTCTACGGTTGGGTATCTGTTAAGGCGCTGTTCTAGTGCATGGATGGGCTCTATGGTTGGGTATCTGTTAAGGCGCTGTTCTAGTGCATGGATGGGCTCTACGGTTGGGTATCTGTTAAGGCTCTGTTCTAGTGCATGGATGGGCTCTACGGTTGGGTATCTGTTAAGGCGCTGTTCTAGTGCATGGATGGGCTCTACGGTTGGGTATCTGTTAAGGCGCTGTTCTAGTGCATGGATGGGCTCTACGGTTGGGTATCTGTTAAGGCTCTGTTCTAGTGCATGGATGGGCTCTACGGTTGGGTATCTGTTAAGGCGCTGTTCTAGTGCATGGATGGGCTCTATGGTTGGGTATCTGTTAAGGCGCTGTTCTAGTGCATGGATGGGCTCTACGGTTGGGTATCTGTTAAGGCTCTGTTCTAGTGCATGGATGGGCTCTACGGTTGGGTATCTGTTAAGGCTCTGTTCTCGAGCATGGATGGGCTCTACGGTTGGGTATCTGTTAAGGCTCTGTTCTAGTGCATGGATGGGCTCTACGGTTGGGTATCTGTTAAGGCTCTGTTCTAGAGCATGGATGGGCTCTACGGTTGGGTATCTGTTAAGGCTCTGTTCTAGTGCATGGATGGGCTCTACGGTTGGGTATCTGTTAAGGCTCTGTTCTAGTGCATGGATGGGCTCTACGGTTGGGTATCTGTTAAGGCTCTGTTCTAGAGCATGGATGGGCTCTACGGTTGGGTATCTGTTAAGGCTCTGTTCTAGTGCATGGATGGGCTCTATGGTTGGGTATCTGTTAAGGCTCTGTTCTAGTGCATGGATCGGCTCTACGGTTGGGTATCTGTTAAGGCTCTGTTCTAGAGCATGGATGGGCTCTACGGTTGGGTATCTGTTAAGGCTCTGTTCTAGTGCATGGATGGGCTCTACGGTTGGGTATCTGTTAAGGCTCTGTTCTAGTGCATGGATGGGCTCTACGGTTGGGTATCTGTTAAGGCTCTGTTCTAGTGCATGGATGGGCTCTACATTACATTACATTACATTACATTACAGTCATTTAGCAGACGCTTTTATCCAAAGCGACGTACAGTAAGTGCATATAGAAAGGTCATCGAAGTAACTACAGAACAGATAAGAAAGCACATTCTTCCCATACAGTATCAGCTATCCCTAGTAACGAACACAGTGCAGTTCACAGTGAACTGGGTAAATCATCTCTACTATAATTATTTTCTAAATAGTATAAACTTGGGTACACAGTTCAACAAGAAGACATACCATGAGGTCCTAGATAAGTATTAGTCCAGGTGGAGCCTGAAAAGGTGTGTTTTCAGGCCACGACGGAACGCAGGCAGGGTTGGTATTGAGCGTAGGGGAATGGGAAGTTCGTTCCACCACTGGGGAGCTAGGGTGGAAAAACTCCGCAGTCGGGAGGAGCGAGCGCCATTGACACGGAGGGGGGGAAGTGCGAGGCGCCCTGCTGTAGATGAGCGAAGTGGTCGAGCAGGAACATAGGTCTGGATCAGGTCCTGCAGGTAGACGGGGCCTGTCCTATTAGCTGCAGTGTGGGCCAGGGTCAGAACTTTGAACCTGATCCTAGCTGCAACTGGCAGCCAGTGGAGTGACCTCAACAGGGGGGTGACATGTGAAAATTTCGGGAGGTTAAACACAAGCCGGGCAGCTGCGTTCTGGATCAGTTGAAGAGGGAGTATGGCGCAGGCTGGTAAGCTTGCGAGCAGGGAGTTGCAGTAGTCCAGGCGTGAGGTGACCATAGTCTGGACCAGAAGCTGGGTGGAGTAGGTGGTCAGGTACGGTCGAATCCTCCTGATGTTGTACAGGAGGAACCTGCAGGACCGTGCCGTCGCCCTGATGTGGTCTTTGAAGTCCAGCTGGTCATCTAGGACCACCCCCAGGTTCTTTGCAGAGCGGGAGGCAGCCACCACGGTCCCGTCAACGGTGATGGAGAGGTCAAGTAGCGGGGAGGTTTTGTGTGGCATGAAGAGGAGCTCTGTCTTGTCGAGGTTGAGCTTCAGGTGATGGGTAGTCATCCACTCAGAGATGTCGGCCAGACAAGCAGATATCCTCTCCTTTACCTGTTGGGTAGAGGGAGGGAAAGAAAGGAAGAGTTTAGTATCGTCAGCATAACTATGGTATGAGAAGCCATGTGAATTGATTACTGAACCAAGAGACTTTGTATAAATGGAGAACAGCAGAGGACCAAGTACAGATCCCTGCGGGACTCCTGTAGACAGGGGATGGGGTGCAGAAACAGAACCCTTCCAAGAGACTTGGTAGGATCTATCAGTGAGGTACGATACAAACCAGGAGAGGGCAGTCCCAGAAATGCCCATCTCAGAAAGTGTAGAGATCAGGAGTTTGTGGTTGACCGTGTCAAATGCTGCAGACAGGTCAAGTAGAATCAGGACAGAGGAGAGGGATGAGGCTCTAGCATTGGAGAGTGCCTCGGTCACGGCCAGGAGAGCAGTTTCAGTGGAATGTCCGGTTCTGAAGCCGGACTGATGGGGGTCAAGCAGGTTATTCTGGTGGAGAAAAACAGACAGTTGGTTATGTACAGCTCGTTCAAGGGTTTTGGACAGGAAGGGCAAGAGAGATACAGGACGGTAGTTCCTGACATCAGAGGGGTCCAAGCTAGGTTTTTTTAAGAGTGGGGTTACACGGGCAGTCTTAAAAACAGCAGGAACATGGCCACAGGTTAGGGAGGTGTTGATAATAGAAGACAGATATGGAACAAGCTCAGCGGATATTGACTGGAGGACTGCCGACGGGATGGGGTCCAGCGCACAGGTGGTTGCGCGCTGGTGCGTCATGAGTTGGAGCACATCTGCCTCTTCCAGAGTCTTGAAGGACGACAGCGTGGCGATGGGTTCGGTAGACGACAGAGCATGGATGGGCTCTACGGTTGGGTATCTGTTAAGGCTCTGTTCTAGAGCATGGATGGTCTCTACGGTTGGGTATCTGTTAAGGCTCTGTTCTAGTGCATGGATGGGCTCTACGGTTGGGTATCTGTTAAGGCTCTGTTCTAGAGCATGGATGGTCTCTACGGTTGGGTATCTGTTAAGGCGCCGTTCTAGTGCATGGATGGGCTCTACGGTTGGGTATCTGTTAAGGCTCTGTTCTAGAGCATGGATGGGCTCTACGGTTGGGTATCTGTTAAGGCTCTGTTCTAGTGCATGGATGGGCTCTACGGTTGGGTATCTGTTAAGGTGCTGTTCTAGTGCATGGATGGGCTCTACGGTTGGGTATCTGTTAAGGCTCTGTTCTAGAGCATGGATGGGCTCTACGGTTGGGTATCTGTTAAGGCTCTGTTCTAGTGCATGGATGGGCTCTACGGTTGGGTATCTGTTAAGGTGCTGTTCTAGTGCATGGATGGGCTCTACGGTTGGGTATCTGTTAAGGCTCTGTTCTAGAGCATGGATGGGCTCTACGGTTGGGTATCTGTTAAGGCTCTGTTCTAGAGCATGGATGGGCTCTACGGTTGGGTATCTGTTAAGGCTCTGTTCTAGAGCATGGATGGGCTCTACGGTTGGGTATCTGTTAAGGCTCTGTTCTAGAGCATGGATGGGCTCTACGGTTGGGTATCTGTTAAGGCGCTGTTCTAGTGCATGGATGGGCTCTACGGTTGGGTATCTGTTAAGGCTCTGTTCTAGAGCATGGATGGGCTCTACGGTTGGGTATCTGTTAAGGCTCTGTTCTAGTGCATGGATGGGCTCTACGGTTGGGTATCTGTTAAGGCTCTGTTCTAGTGCATGGATGGGCTCTACGGTTGGGTATCTGTTAAGGCTCTGTTCTAGAGCATGGATGGGCTCTACGGTTGGGTATCTGTTAAGGCTCTGTTCTAGAGCAGGGGTTTTCAAAGTGGGGGCCGCGGCCCAACGGGGGGCCGCCAGGGGGCGCCAGGGGGGCCAATTGGAAGGAAGAGGAAAATGGAAAATGCAAAAAAAAAAATTTTTATTAATTAAATTTTTTTATTTCAATTCAATTCATAAGATTACTGTGCCGGTTTAAAATAAGATATAAATTGCTATAAATCCTTTCATATCGAAATTAGGTCTTTGCCATGCCTTTCTTTCAATCGCAGCCAATAACTAACCGTCTGCCTGTCAGTCAAAGCGTTACGTTGAGCTGCTAACGGCCCGATTATGGAATCAAAATAGGGTCAAAAGTATTGTGTTGTGTATTAAGAAGCTGTATGTTAGATTTTTTAATATTTGCCAGTGTAATTTAAAAGTTTTTTTTTTAAAGCCATTTCGCAATAGGGGGGCCCCAGCCAAAGGCTATGACTATTTGGGGGTCCTTGGCATGGAAAAGTTTGGGAACCCCTGTTCTAGAGCATGGATGGGCTCTACGGTTGGGTATCTGTTAAGGCTCTGTTCTAGAGCATGGATGGGCTCTACGGTTGGGTATCTGTTAAGGCTCTGTTCTAGTGCATGGATGGGCTCTACGGTTGGGTATCTGTTAAGGCTCTGTTCTAGTGCATGGATGGGCTCTACGGTTGGGTATCTGTTAAGGCTCTGTTCTAGAGCATGGATGGGCTCTACGGTTGGGTATCTGTTAAGGCTCTGTTCTAGAGCATGGATGGTCCACGTGGTCCAGGATCAGATCCGAATGTGGTAGGTAGCACTTTAGGGCAGAGGTGGGGAATCTTATAATTGTTAGATCATTTTTGTTTTAGTTTCAGTTAATGATAATAACCTTAATACACACATAAACATCACTCCCAATAGAGATTTAAACTTAAATTCTGAATTGGAGGTTTCTCTTCACCCCAGATTTCACTGCCTTTGGTGTGGGCTCTCATTCTTATCCGAGTTGAATTTAGTGGTCGGACAATGGAGAGCATTGTTGGGCTGAATGGCTTGTTCCCATCAACAAATTGTGTTATGTTATGTCTCCAGGTCTCTCCAGAGAACATAAAGACATGTAACAGAGTAGCTTACCGTTCCAGTGGGAAGTCTTATTTCTGTTTAACGACAAAGTAGAGTTCAGAGCACAATCCTGCACTTTCACACTGTTCCAACTCAGCATTGGCCCACTGCACACTGCACACTGCCCACTGCACACTGCACACTGCCCACTGCACATTCCTGATTTTTATCTACTTCCCAAAACAGACCACATCAGCCAAGAATCTGAAAATTTTTGAACACAAGCCCTGCCAAAAAAATCCCTCCCTCTTTCTTTCTTTCTCTCTCTATTTCTCTCTCCTTCTCTCCCTGTTTCTGCTGCACATTAGTTAAAAGGCATGCTGGTAGTTGTGGTTTTGCGAGGAAGGGATGTTTGTAAGACTTATTTGAATGGCTTTGTCAATCGGAATGTCAAGGTTTTTTGTGACGTAAATGTTGTGTCAGTGTGGCTCAAATTTCTGTGTTTAATCAAATGAGTTTGTTTCTGTGAACGGCATTCCACGGAAAGAGTGCATCTCATGCCCGTAAGGCAATACATTTCCCATAATCCTTCAAACCCCTGTATGTATGTGTGACAGTAAGTACAAAAATATTAATATGAGGTTATTAAACCTTTTAAGCTTTTAGCCACTGTTGTTGCCCTAGCAGTGAAGCTATGCCAACAAAAAGCAGATCTGCAAAGGCTGCTGGGACATGCAGCCCTGTTCCTGGAGAACTGCAAAGACTGCTGGGATATGCAGCCCTGGTTCTGGAGAGCTGCAAAGGCTGCTGGGATATGCAGCCCTGGTTCTGGAAAGCTGCAAAGGCTGCTGGGATATGCAGCCCTGGTCTTGGTGAACTGCAAAGGCTGCTGAGATATGCAGCCCTGGTTCTGGATAGCTGCAAAGGCTGCTGGGATATGCAGCCCTGGTTCTGGAAAGCTGCAAAGGCTGCTGGGATATGCAGCCCTGGTCCTGGTGAACTGCAAAGGCTGCTGGGATATGCAGCCCTGGTTCTGGAGAGCTGCAAAGGCTGCTGGGATATGCAGCCCTGGTCTTGGGTCTGCTGGTTTTTATTGATACTCAGCATTTAGTCCTAAAGTAAATAATGACCCAGTTATCTAACCTTACCTGCTTTCTTTGGCCAGAATTAGTTGCTGGTTTAAAGGTGAGAGAGTGTGGCACTCTGGATACAGGGTGGAGGACCTTTAGGAGTCTCTTCAGTTCCGTATGTCCACCTGCGTTGTCTCGCCGTCTGAACTCCACACCGACGCGGTTGTTTGTGTTTGGTTTCCCCTGCTCAGCCACGGGTAATTAGGCTTTAATTGAATGCCGTTTGGATTCATTTTGTTGTCGGTATTGACGTGTGAAGATCCTATCGGTGTTTTCATTACTGCATCCTCTGCTTTGGCAGCTGGCGAATCACGTGCCAACCCCCCCACCCCCCCACCCCCCCACCCCCCTACCCCCCTACCCCCCTACCCCCCTACCCCCCTCCCCCCCTACCCCCCCACCCCCCTACCCCCCCACCCCCCTACCCCCCCTACCCCCCTACCCCCCTGGCAAAAAAAAAGCAATCAGCAATTATACCAGTTGGATTCCAGGCTGCTGAGTGCTGAAGTGTTGGTTTGGGGGTGTTGAGGTTGGGGGGGGGGGGAGGGGGGGGGTGTGTGTCAGTGCTCAGACTCTGGGTAATAGGGGTTTCGTGGGTGGGAGGAGGGGAAAGGGCCATTGATGAAGATTGCAAATGAAAAATGTGGGTGAAATAAGTTATCCCCTCCTTTCATTAATAGCACCCCCCCCCCCCCCCCCCCCCCCCCCCCACCCCCCCGGCTTTAATTAATTGTGGCCACCAGCAGCCGAGCCGAGCGATTTATATGTGCTTTTATACTGCTGGCAATTAGGGGGAGGCCACATCCGTGTGCGCTCACCATTAACAACAATTTAGCTAATTAGTTAGCAGTGGTTTGTATACTGAGGGCTAATTCCTTAAGTGGCTGTCAGACAGAGGCACTGTGACTTTTCTCTAAACCGTCCCCCTCTGTCCTGGCCTTCTGCATGTGTGCTGTTGCGGTGCTTCGTTCATGCGTGTGTACTTGCGTGTGTGTGTGTGTGTGTGAGAGAGAGAGAGAGAGAGAGTCACACACGCATCTGTTTGAGTCATTTGTGTAGGCTGCTTTTCAAAACAAAAAAACAACAAGGAAAAAAATAACATTTTCTAGGATCACATCATTAATGAGCGTTGATTTAAGGCCCTCAATCGCCCCCCCTCCCCTCCCACCCACACACACAGATACACACACAACCCGCCTCCACCCTCACACAC
>CM040404.1:3361547-3374047 GCA_022702515.1 Ilyophis sp. 1 JC-2022 | reverse complement strand
TTTTGAGCACGCTCTGCGTGGGTCGGGGGTTTTGAGCACGCTTTGCGTGGGTCGGGGGTTTTGAGCCCGCTCTGCGTGGGTTGGGGGTTTAAAGCGGGGGTGTTAAAGCATAGGCTTGGATCTGACTGGAGCCGACTCATGTTCTACAGAAAAAGCTGCTGACAGTCAAAAACAATAACATTAAAAATGAAAACAAAAATGGCTTTAAGTTTAATCCTGGCGAGACCCAGGATCAGCGAGGGGAGGCTGTTGGAGAACGGGGCGTCCCTTGGATCAGCGGGTTGCCGAAAGTTGGACTGAAGCACCTCTCCTTCACGTGAGGCCAAGCACATGCAGTCCAGATGGGCCCCAGCCCGAATCTCACAGTCCCCACTCAGCCCCCTCCCCCCCCCCCCCCACACCCCCCACACCCGACTGTCTCAATTGGTCTCACTCATGTTTCACCTGTGCAAACTCACTTCAGTCAAAACAAAAAACACTTCAATCATGTGTCAGAGTATAAAAGAGGCCTCAGTTGACTTATACATGTGTTGGGCAAGAAGATGGAGCAGCAAGAACACAAAGGAAGAGGAAGAGGAAGAGGAGTAAGAGGAGGCCAAGGAGGACGAAGAGGAGGAAGAGGAAGGCAAAGGCGAGCCAATATATCCAATGAAATACGTGCAACTCTGGTGGACCACCAGCTGAACATTTTGTATTGCAGTAACAAATAAATATTTCCTTTGTTACCTCTTTGTATCTGTGCACTGATTTATCATCCCCAGAAAGCATTTTCTTTATAGTGTTTCTCATTGTAAATTACTGAGTTTTGCTAAAATAGGAAACATTTCTGTTGCATCAACTATAGTAAATGCTATTTTGGGACAAAAAACCATACACTTTACCAAAATGAGAAAAAGAAAACTATTCTATTTTGATGATAGTGTTTTAAATGTGTCACACCAGTGTTTAATTGATGCTCTGTAAGACATAAACATATAATAGCTGTGTGTTTTGTTTTGGTGGAAAGAATCCGTTTTGAGAAGAGAGAACATGGTTTTGAGTGCTGTGTTTCATTTTG
The DNA here is from genome assembly GCA_022702515.1 of Ilyophis sp. 1 JC-2022. Lineage (NCBI taxonomy): Eukaryota > Metazoa > Chordata > Actinopteri > Anguilliformes > Synaphobranchidae > Ilyophis > Ilyophis sp. 1 JC-2022. The sequence goes on along the minus strand of CM040404.1, from coordinate 3,372,990 downwards.
CAAGAGATTTGTGACAAAGTTTTGACAAAGTTGGTAACTCTTTTCAGTTTTGTGTTTAGAGTTTTGAAAAATTGAGCCACAGTTTTTTGAAATGTGTTGAAACGTTTGGGAAAAGCTGTAATCATCCTTATCCAAGCCGATTATTATTGCATTATAATTTTTTTTTGTTTTATTCACTTGTACATTTCAAACTTGAACATTTCTGCAAACCATTTCAACTGCTTAACCAACTGTACCATGGTGCAGAAATGAGGATCTGGAATGAGATCAAACATGTTATAGGATTTAAATAACTACATTCAGATGCACAGGAAGTGTCTAATACATCAAAGGCCCTGGCCTCCTAATGATTTACTTACATGTGTAGCTTTCCGGATCATTCTACTCTAATACATGATTATACAAATTAATGAATGATTGAATTAAGTTAGTAATGAATGGATAATATTTCAGTTCCTCTCAGGATGGTTTCTGTAGGACACAGTGATGAAGAGCAAAGTGGTCTAATGCCAAAACTGCCTTTAAATAATATTTTAAAAAATAAATTATAATTTTTATCTCAGGGCGTCAATTAGCCAGTTAGCCCCATAAAGAAATAGCATTCTGGGGCTGTCATGTACGGCACTACTGAATGACTGCCAAAGAACTGGTCTTAAAACTCTGACATTGTACACTGGATTCCCAGGTTTGGGCCACTGCCCTTCAGTGAGGTTACATTACATTACATTACAGGCATTTAACAGACGCTCTTATCCAGAGCGACTTACATAACTTCTTATTACATCTTATTAACCATTATACTACACTGCCGCCCCAATAACCAGCTGTATTAATGAAGGTAAGAAGGATGTGTTAGTTACTCTGGATAAGAGGCCTATATTATTATTATTATTATTATTATTATTATTATTATTATTATTATTATTATTATTATTATTATTATTATTATTATGTGAATAAATGGTATATTACTTGAAGCATAATTACATAAACTTTCATTATAATTCAACTATTCTAAAGCATAAACTAGTATCCTGTAAGTATACTTTGCATGGGTATTAACTCATTTGTATTTATCTGATGAACTGAGAGCAGACAGGGCTGGCAGACAGGGCCTAGTCTGTTCCCCACACAGACTCTCTTTATGAACAGAGGCCCGTAGCCAGCATGCTGTTCCCCACACAGATGCTTTCAGATGGAGTACTGCGGGTTACCTGGGAAACAGACAGGTCACTGTGAGGATCCAAAAAAAAGGGCTGCTGGTTCAGGCCCCCCCCGCCCCCCCCCCTCAAAGAGGCGGCAGTGGTTCTGGGGGTCCCTCCTCAAACAAGCGGCAGTGGTTCTGGGGGTCCCCCCTCAAAGAGGCGGCAGTGGTTCTGGGGTCCCCCCTCAAACAAGCGGCAGTGGTTCTGGGGGTCCCTCCTCAAACAAGCGGCAGTGGTTCTGGGGTCCCCCCTCAAACAAGCGGCAGTGGTTCTGGGGTCCCCCACTCAAACAAGCGGCAGTGGTTCTGGGGTCCCCCCCTCAAACAAGCGGCAGTGGTTCTGGGGTCCCCCCTCAAACAAGCGGCAGTGGTTCTGGGGTCCCCCCTCAAACAAGCGGCAGTGGTTCTGGGGTCCCCCCCTCAAACAAGCGGCAGTGGTTCTGGGGTCCCCCCCTCAAACAAGCGGCAGTGGTTCTGGGGTCCCCCCTCAAACAAGCGGCAGTGGTTCTGGGGGTCCCCCCCTCAAACAAGCGGCAGTGGTTCTGGGGTCCCCCCTCAAACAAGCGGCAGTGGTTCTGGGGTCCCCCTTCAAACAAGCGGCAGTGGTTCTGGGGTCCCCCCTTCAAACAAGCGGCAGTGGTTCTGGGGGTCCCCCCCTCAAACAAGTGGCAGTGGTTCTGGGGTCCCCCCCTCAAACAAGTGGCAGTGGTTCTGGGGTCCCCCCCTCAAACAAGCGGCAGTGGTTCTGGGGTCCCCCCTCAAACAAGCGGCAGTGGTTCTGGGGGTCCTTTCTGAAAGGCAAGATTGTAATAACCTGGTAATTGTCTTTGGACTCACTTTAAACAACCTACATTTTAAAAGATAAACATTGCATGTTTCTTTGGACCCCTATTACCAATCAAACACAGAAAGAGAGAGAGGGAAAGAGAGAGAGAGGGGAGGGTGGGAGGGAGGGAGGGAGAGAGAGAGAGAGAGAGGGAGAGAGAGAGAAGGAGAGAGAGAGGGGGGAGGGTGGGAGGGAGGGAGAGAAAGAGAGTCAAGCAGAGATAGGAAGAGAGAGAGAGAGAAAGAGAGGAAGAGAGAAAGAGAGAAAATGTTACAAGGTTTGTCAAAGGAGATTAAAGCCATTTTAAAAGGTATTAGAGTGTTTTCTAACTGACCCATACCGCAGGATAACACTGGACATTTACACCGGTCAGCCACAACATTAAAACCACTGACAGGTAAAGTGAATAACATTGATTGATTAGTACTCTAGAGTTTGAAACAATAATGACAATGAGGTTGAATTTGAGGGTATTTTTATCTATATCGGATGAACCGTTTAATATTTGGTTGCATATGCTTTGCATGCCATGACTTCCTGATGTCTGCGACCCAACAATATCAAAAGACTCTTGATATCTTATTTTCTGGTACTTCTACAAGTGATACTATAACCTCTCTGCATTTGAATGGATCTCTATGGGAATTGAGGGGTGGGACTAGATTTAGCTACAAAAAAACAACAACCGTGATCAACATTACTCTCAGTGTAATGCAACAACATGCATAAGCAAACACCCCACTTGAGGAGTAATATAATTGGTTCTCCTGGGTTAATGTCACCTTTTATAGCGGACAATCAAATGCTCGTTTCTCAGAATTTTGCTCAACTCAACACACACACGAATGGATGAAATGTAATTTGGTTTTGAAGACGTTGTGATAGTGTTTCTGAAACGTTGTGGAAACGCTGTGTTACAGTTACTGTATGTATAGCAGGAAATGGCCGATACTGTTTCTGTTGTGATTCAGGTTTGTATGTTAAGCCTGCGCTGTGCTGGAATTAGTTAATCCTCTCTTAGGCTGTGCTTGTCTCAGTGTGGAATTAGTTAATCCTCTCTTAGGCTGTGCTTGTCTCAGTGTGGAATTAGTTAATCCTCTCTTAGGCTGTGCTTGTCTCAGTGTGGAATTAGTTAATCCTCTCTTAGGCTGTGCTTGTCTCAGTGTGGAATTAGTTAATCCACTTTTAGGCTGTGCTTGTCTCAGTGTGGAATTAGTTAATCCTCTCTTAGGCTGTGCTCAGTCATACAGAAAAGCCATACAGAAAAAGCCATACAGAAAAGCCATACAGAAAAGCCATACAGAAAAAGCCATACAGAAAAGCCATACAGAAAAGCCATACAGAAAAAGCCATACAGAAAAAGCCATACAGAAAAAGCCATACAGAAAAGCCACACAAGCCGTGCCATACACTTGCGCCGCACGCTTAACGAAAGACACGGTCTTAGGCAAGCCTGTCTAACGAGGACAGCCGCTTGTCATTGAGGGGCTGAGTTTGTCAGTAACCAGGTTGGATATTTTAAGCCGCAAACAGCTGAAATAGTGCGCTGACCTCAGCCCAGCCACAAACAGGCCGATGGCGTAACGCAGCTGTTGTCCTGATAAGTGGGACACCCTGGTCCAGTTCTGCATCTCTTCACTCTAAACGGGCCTGACAGCCAACAGGTTAAATCACCTCAACAGCCCAACGCGGTCTGTGCTCTGGCTAATGTGTCCCCTGAGAATAAGTCACTAAAGCATATCGCAGTCAGTCACGGTGGGTCAATGAATCAGCCTGACAGCAAAACAGCGTTTCATCGATAACCCAAAGTCTGCGTGCTTTAAATGTTCTAAAATGACACTCTATATAAACACATATATATATATATATATATATGTATAAACACACCGAGACATTTTCTTCACTGCTGATGATCACTTTTTCAAATAAGACTCAAAACGCAATCGTCTCCAGATTGACAACAACCAAAAAAAAGAGAAAAAAGAGCCTGCCCTTAAATGTTGGAATTGGAGAGAATTCTGTTTCAGGAAGTCAGGCTTTGCGGTAATTTCCTGATGCTTTGCTCTTAAAATAAACAGGGTGGGACGGGAAGGGGGGAACCCCAAGTCCCGGAGGTCTCCACCAGGCGGGGTACAGGTCGGCTGCAGCCGCTTCCATCACAAAGCTGGCCTTGTGCGCGATGACCGACGGGCAGCGGGACGTCCCGACGGCTCTGTTTTCACAATCAGACCCAATTTGTTTCCCTTAGGCCTCAGAACCAGCTTTATTTTTTTGGGGGGGGGGGGGGGGGGGGGGGCTTTAGGGGATGAGAGAAGGGGGGGTTTTTAGGGGATAAGAGGGGGTGTTTAGGGGGTAAGGGGGGGGCTTTAGGGCATAAGAGGAGGGGAGGGTGGTGGGCTTTAGGGGATCAGAGGAGGGGGGGCTTTAGGGGATAAGAAGGAGGGGGGGCTTTAGGGGATAAGAGGGGGTGGGGGGCTTTAGGGCATAAGAGGAGGGGAGGGGATTTAGGGGATAAGAAGGAGGGGGGGCTTTAGGGGATAAGAAGGAGGGGGGGCTTTAGGGGATAAGAGGGGGGGCTTTAGGGGATAAGAGGGGGGGGTTTAGGGGATAAGAGGAGGGGGGTTTAGGGGATAAGAGGGGGGGGTTTAGGGGATAAGAGGGGGGGTTTAGGGGATAAGAGGGAGGGGGTTTTAGGGGATAAGAGGGGGGGGGGTTTAGGGGATAAGAGGAGGGGGGTTTAGGGGATAAGAGGGAGGGGGGTTTAGGGGATAAGAGGGGGGGCTTTAGGGGATAAGAGGGGGGGGCTTTAGGGGATAAGAGGGGGGGCTTTAGGGGATAAGAGGGGGGGTTTAGGGGATAAGAGGGGGGGGCTTTAGGGGATAAGAGGGAGGGGGGTTTAGGGGATAAGAGGAGGGGGGTTTAGGGGATAAGAGGAGGGGGGTTTATAAGAGGGGGTGCGGAATAGTGAAGCTCCTGCTGAAGAGACCGCAGGTTTTGGCATGGTGGGGGGGGTTCCAGAATGTTCCCTTATTAAATTACATCATGTGTTTGCTTTGTAGACACCCTGGGCTACGCTGGCGTATGGATCGTGTCAGAGTTTCCACAGCATTGAGCACGGAAAGCAAGCGCCTATCGGACCGCCAGTGGCACCGTCGGACCGCTGGAGTTTGGTATCGGCGCTACAGCCGCAACAGAGCATCTCTGACCTGTTAAAGCCCGCCGGCCTGGGCGGGGCAGGAAGTCGCTACGTTAGGAGGGGCCTTAACGTTACGAGTTAGCGCTCAAGTTGTCCTCGTCTTTCATTTCTTCCCCTCATCTGCTTCTCTTTCAGTCCTCTCTTTTTATGCCCCCCCATCCCCCCATCCTGCCCCCCCCCCCCCTTCCCACCAAGGTCCTCTTGTGTTTGAGCACGGCATGTTCCAGTTGCTGTAGCAGTGCATTGTGGGAATTCACCAGACGCCCCCCCCAGTTAAGCTTTGCGTGAGTCCAGTATGAATGGTTGCTGCTCTGATCAGTACGGTGCAGTTTCTGTAGAAATCTCCAAACACCTCCTTCCTGCTGTTTATATGGGGGTCTTTATCTCTCTTTTTGTTGGTTGTTTTTCCTTGGCAATATCTTTGCAGAAAAACGTTATGAGCTTCTACAGGAAAAAACCACAGATAAAAAATACTCAATGTGAAAAGAATGTTTTCCTGGTAGAGACCCGTTCTAAAAATGACACTTAAATTTAATTAGAAGCAGTTGGTGGTGAAGAGGCCCTCTCCCTTGTCGTCTTATTTTTCTCATTTCAAACATTTCAACGACGCAGGAGCCTAATGCAGAACATTCCCTCAGCATTGCTGCAACGTTACCGGTGCGTTACTCCAGCAGTGTGCCAACGCTATGGCTCTCCGGGCACAGATTCTGTAGATGCACCTCGCTGAAGTTTCAAAACCTCAGTCTCCCTACTGTTGAAGCTGAAAGAGTCACCGAGTACGTTACTGTGAGCAATGCATGTTCTGTACTGTAATACAGAACCAGAACCTCCTGTTACCAACCAGAACCTCCTTTAGTGAAGAAGTGGAGGAGATGGACGGAACACAGGAGCTGAGTATCTGGTGAGTCTATAGAATCTGTGGCCTAGGTGAGCTGAGTTCACGCTGAGTATCTGGTGTGTCTATAGAAACTGTGGCCTAGGTGAGCTGAGTTCACGTTGAGTATCTGGTGAGTCTATAGAATCTGTGGCCTAGGTGAGCTGAGTTCACGCTGAGTATCTGGTGTGTCTATAGAATCTGTGGCCTAGGTGAGCTGAGTTCACGCTGAGTATCTGGTGTGTCTATAGAATCTGTGGCCTAGGTGAGTTGAGTTCACGCTGAGTATCTGGTGTGTCTATAGAATCTGTGGCCTAGGTGAGCTGAGTTCACGCTGAGTATCTGGTGAGTCTATAGAATCTGTGGCCTAGGTGAGCTGAGTTCACGCTGAGTATCTGGTGTGTCTATAGAATCTGTGGCCTAGGTGAGCTGAGTTCACGCTGAGTATCTGGTGAGTCTATAGAATCTGTGGCCTAGGTGAGCTGAGTTCACGCTGAGTATCTGGTGTGTCTATAGAATCTGTGGCCTAGGTGAGCTGAGTTCACTCATGCGCTGTTGTTATCAGACGAGTTGCGACTTTACCAACTTCTCCACACCCTGGAGAAAACTGAGGTGATATGTATGCAGAAACCCCCCCCTTCGCTCCATTACATCTGGGTGTGCAGATATAATGTTTTTCCAGTTTATGGTTATGCTTTGGCTGAAAAAATACTGCTTTATGAACCAAATGTATTTAGTATATGGTAACTAATTAAGGAGTTAATAAAAAATAAATAAAAAATAATAATAATAAGCATAATAATCATAATAATGAAATGAACCCTGTATGAACTATGGGCATATGCAGGATAGTGGAAGAGGAGAGTGTAGTTACAGGGATGGCAGTGTCCAGGGAAGTAATGTCACACCGCTGGTATTTTTAGCGGTGAAACCCGCTACTTAGGGGGAGTTAGGCCCGTATCCACAGCAGTGAGCACATTATATGAGCCTAAAGTGTACCTGTGTGACACTACAGAGTCCAGGCTGCATGGTTCTGAACCCAACTCAACTGATGCCCCCCCCCCCCCCCCCAATCCCAGAATACCCCTGGGCAAGGTGTGAAAGAGGCAGGGAACAGAAGAGTAGAAGAATGTGACCCCCCCCCCCAGCCCCCTCTGCACCCCCTCCCAGTACTCTAAACACATTGCCTCAATTCAGTCTCATTTATTTAATGTTTGGCAGGGCCCTTGGCACTTCCAAACCACTACGTACCGATTATTTAATGCTGCTTGCTCTCCCAGCCGGCTATGTTATTTCTTCTGCGTGTTTCGGTGTGTCTTGGCCCGGCGTAGTCGGCCCCGAGCCAGCGCAGGGGTCTCTGCCATCCCGCGGGGACCCAGACTCCACAGAAACAGGAAATGGTCATAGCGTTGCACGGCTTTTCCCTTCTCTCCTACCCCTGGCCCTTTCTTTAGATGAAAAATAATACATGTGCAAGTCTGATCCAAGTTAGTTTTTTCACCGTTAGTGCACATGGGGCTGGAACTACATGAGGTACACAGACTTCAAAAATAAGAAGGTTTTAATAGTGGATCATTTTATGTAGCTAATAATAATGTTATGTCCAATAAACCACGCAAGATCCAATATAGTTTTTATTAAAACGTCTTTGTAATATTGGGGGGATGTGGGGTGATAATACAATGCCTATGGCCTCAGGGCAAACTACCTAAAGTATACCAACAGCGGTGCACTGGTAGAGCCAGCTCATTTTCAATAACTTGAGATTGAGTTATGGATAGCTATCTAATGAGCTAGTTTATATCTCATTTATATTTGTATTTCTGTGGGTGCTGGGTCCCTATTTAATAAACTCCTACATATACTGTATTTACACTGAAACACCACCCCATAGCCCCCTTGTTTCTGGGAATAATTACCCAATTTGAAAATATCCACACTGCTGGATATCCGTGACGCACGGTTCAGTTCAGCACTTCACCCGGCCCTTGTATGTACAGCTCTGGAAAAACCCTTCGCTGTGATTTAATGGCCTGTCTGTGCCCTGTGAGTTTGGCTGTATTTCTCCTCTGCAGTCCATATCTGGCCCTAGTTTAACACCACAGAGTTTTTATATCATGAAGGCGGCTCTTCCACAGGATTACCTTAAGGAGACAACTCCACACGCCGGGTCTACAGACCGAACATTAAATTCAAATGGTTGAATCCATAAGCTACAGACTGGAAGACAAGGTCTGCCATACTCTCTGCTGTTTTATTTTTCTAAACTTAAAATCAGTAACCAGGGGATTTCAGTTTCAGTAACCCAAGAAACCATTTAATCGGCATAATCGACTGCTTTAATAAATCAATGTATTTAATAAATCAATAAGTGTAGAGTAACACCAAAACCCAGCTCACACTGCGGCTCTCCGGGACCAGGGTTAGGGACCCCAGCAGACCCTGTGGGACCAGGGTTGGGACCCCAGCAGACCCTGTGGGGCCAGGGTTGGGGACCCCAGCAGACCCTGTGGGGCCAGGGTTGGGGACCCCAGCAGACCCTGTGGGGCCAGGGTTGGGGACCCCAGCAGACCCTGTGGGGCCAGGGTTGGGGACCCCAGCAGACCCTGTGGGGCCAGGGTTGGGGACCCCAGCAGACCCTGTGGGGCCAGGGTTGGGGACCCCAGTGGACCCTGTTGGGTTTTTTACAGGGAGGTGTCTCCCCAGTGGGGGGGCTAGGCCAGACCCTCCCGCTTCGTTTACAAGTCGCCGGCGTACACATGCTAAATCGCTTGCGTTTTACGTCTCGTCGGAGGAATCAGTAAACGGACCCCGTGGACGCAGTGACATTTTTATAGTTAACCAAAGGAGAAAACCACAATTGAGCAATAAATAAATAAATAAATATAAAATCTATATATATTTTTTTCTTTTCATTTTCCGCACTGACTTCATGGCCTTGTGTGGTCTGGATTTTACCCGCTTTTGTTTCTCAAAAAAGACATGTTTTGTTCCCCCCATTCAGGTGCTCTAACGTGAATCCCATCTGGGATCACACATATCCAATTACCCCCCGCCCCCCCCTCCACACCCCCCCTATCCTCCTTTTTTCGCCCTCTTTTGTGTTCATTCTGTGAGATTTTTTAAACCAATTTATTTTTTTACTTTCCCATCATAAAATACATGGTGGGATATAAATATCTTCATGATCCTCGCATGTAAACTGTTGCCTCTAAGCCGTACCCCTCTGAAACCCTACAGCCGCTGCACAATACAGTCCACTGTGTAAAAACCGCACCATCTCCTATTGATGCTAACACTAATTCATGCACTTCAACATTGCCGTCACGTCTTAACCAAACAACCTTCTTATATATATATATATATATATTTGAAATGAAATTGTGTAGGCTACTGTAGTTTATATATTACCCTGTTATCATTCACATCCTATTTAACATTCAGGGTATTCATAAACATGAATTTGCACTTATAACGATCTGCATATAAATCACGAGCAAACAACTGATAGGATAAAGTCTAGCGGCTGTGTGCAGGCCGATATTTTCCAGGTCCCAGGATATTCATATTCATATTCATATTCATGGGTGTAGCAGTAACTTCTGACTGTATCTAAATATGGAAGCTTGCATGGCTTTTTCCCGTCTGGACAAAGACAACAATCCACTGAATTCATAACCTGTGTTGCTCATCATAACAGTGTGCATATGGCATGTATTGTGTGTGTGTGTGTGTGTGTGTGTGTGCACTCACTCACACACACACACACACACACACACACGCACACACACACACACACACATCCAGAAGATGTTGAAGATAAAGTCCCTCCTGACCATTAGCCGCAGTTCCTGTCGTTTGCCGCTACTTAACGAGGGCTGTGTCCTGCAGGATTAGAAAGTGGATCCAGCAGGTTGCCTTGCGGAAATCCCCAACTAAAAGAGGGATTTTGTGATAAGTAACCATTAAACCTACATGGGGGAATTTCCTTTAGGGAAACACCAGCAGCAGCCAAACATGGCAACCTGCTGGAGGCACACAGAGGCCCGGAGGCCAGGGCTGAGTCAGGCTGGCAGGGAAGCTGTTTTGACAGGGTTGAGTGCCCAGGAAACTGCAGCCCTGACCCAGCCACCGCACTACTGTGGCCCCAGGCTGACCTACGGACGCTAGGCCGCACTAACCCGCACGCGTGCATTTACATCAGGAGAGGGAACAGGAACAGCGGAGTCCCATTGGTTACATCGGGAGAGGGAACAGCGGGGTCCTATTGGTTACATCGGGAGAGGGAACAGCGGGGTCCTATTGGTTACATCGGGAGAGGGAACAGCGGGGTCCTATTGGTTACATCGGGAGAGGAAACAGAGGGATCCTATTGGTTACATCGGTAGAGGGAACAGGAACAGCGGGGTCCTATTGGTTACATCGGGAGAGGGAACAGCGGGGTCCTATTGGTTACATCGGGAGAGGGAACAGGGGGATCCTATTGGTTACATCGGTAGAGGGAACAGGAACAGCGGGGTCCTATTGGTTACATCGGGAGAGGGAACAGCGGGGTCCTATTGGTTACATCGGGAGAGGGAACAGGAACAGCGGGGTCCTATTGGTTACATCGGGAGAGGGAACAGCGGGGTCCTATTGGTTACATCGGGAGAGGAAACAGAGGGATCCTATTGGTTACATCGGTAGAGGGAACAGGAACAGCGGGGTCCTATTGGTTACATCGGGAGAGGGAACAGCGGGGTCCTATTGGTTACATCGGGAGAGGGAACAGGGGGATCCTATTGGTTACATCGGTAGAGGGAACAGGAACAGCGGGGTCCTATTGGTTACATCGGGAGAGGGAACAGCGGGGTCCTATTGGTTACATCGGGAGAGGGAGCAGAGGGATCCTATTGGTTACATCGGTAGAGGGAACAGGAACAGCGGGGTCCTATTGGTTACATCGGGAGAGGGAACAGCGGGGTCCTATTGGTTACATCGGGAGAGGGAACAGAGGGATCCTATTGGTTACATCGGGAGAGGGAACAGCGGGGTCCTATTGGTTACATCGGGAGAGGGAACAGAGGGATCCTATTGGTTACATCGGTAGAGGGAACAGGAACAGCGGGGTCCTATTGGTTACATCGGGAGAGGGAACAGCGGGGTCCTATTGGTTACATCGGGAGAAGGAACAGGAACAGTGGAGTCCTATTGGTTACATCGGGAGAGGGAACAGGAACAGTGGAGTCCTATTGGTTACATCGGGAGAGGGAACAGCGGGGTCCTATTGGTTACATCGGGAGAGGGAACAGCGGGGTCCTATTGGTTACATCGAGAGAGGGAACAGAGGGATCCTATTGGTTA
>CM040404.1:3344047-3349047 GCA_022702515.1 Ilyophis sp. 1 JC-2022 | reverse complement strand
TTTTCACAGCCTTAGCTTTAGCGATTCAAGCCTCCTCAAGGGGTGATAGACTGAGGCAGCGTTTGCCAAAACAATTTGGAGGACAGGTCACCTTCTATCAGACCATAATTTGTTGTCTGGGGGGGAGCGGAAACATTTGATACGATGCAATTGGAGGACGGCTGGGAAAAGATGGCGGGGGGGGGGGGGAGGGGGCGGGGGGCTGTCTGTCTGCGGCATCAAAAACAACGACTTTGACAATCCACATATCCGTGAAAAAAGGTATCAGGTGTCCTCTTCCCCCGGCTTCCTTTCTCAGGGGCTAAAACGCTGTCTTCGCAATCAGTTTCATCTATTCATTCATTCATTTATTTCTTTATTTATTTCATCCCTCTGTTTGTCTCTTTTTCTCCCTCCCTCCTTTATTCCTTCTGTCTGCCTCTGCATCATTTTCCCAGTGAAGAGAAAAATCCATCAGGACCCTACCCTCCCCCCTCCCCCGCCTCATTTTCATCCTGCAACCGTATAGAAATTGAACGAGTGTTTAGCGGTCGGCGGGATTCGAGCTTGTGTGAATTGCGTTTCCTGGTGTGTGGAAAGGTCGAGCCCCATGGAGTGTGCTGCTCTAATGAGCCAATGGCAGGACTGGGGGGAAGGCAGAGGGGGGCGGGTAGGCAGAGGGGGGCGGGTTTGTGATTAAACTCTGCTCCTAGAAATGAAGCAGACTTAAGTCTAGCATCGCCTGGTCACAAGCTAACAGATCACAGACATGACAAAACGAGAGGAAAAACAAGGAGGTTTAGACTGCAAAGACACTCCAGTATTCTCGCTCCACCCAGACCTGCCCGGCAACCCCCATTCTCCACCCCCTCCCACACCCCTCCCCTCTGGGGGTCAAAGGTGAACATCTCAAATAATTTCCCTGTGTGCATGTGTGGCTTTTCAGAAAAAGCCCTCTCGTTTTTTACCTTCATCTGTAGGGGATCTCTATGCCAGAGACACGGAGGAAATATTGGAGGTCCAGGTGCGACAAATAAGGACTCTTAAAGTGTTCAACGAACACCACTAAGATGGACAATAATCCGTAGTGGATGGGAAAAATAAGGAGAACACAAATAACCTCGCGATAAAAGCGAGGAGCTTTATATCCGAGCAAAACAAAATAAATAAGCAGTCACGCTTATCTAACTCCCATTGTGGAGTGAAACAAAAAGAAAGGAAGGAGAAAAAATAAAAATAACCCTAAACCTTAGGGTGAGAGCACTCGTAGGTTTGAGAGGAAAATAAATTTTAAAAAACCTCTGCTCTGAAATAAAAGAGCGAAAGAGCGCACTTTACATTTTCTAAATTGTACTGCTAACAAGTCCCGCATTGAGAAGTAAAGCGGTCGATAGCAGTACAACTTCCTATACCCTTACCGGCTAGAATGTTACGTGAAATAACATGGAAGCGACGAGAAAAGGAGGAAGCGGGGTATAAGTAGTGAGCGGAAATGCAGGACAGGTGAACTCACTAATCACCGAGGCGAAAGCAAAACCCGTATCGGAACGCAGAAAAATCAGATAGATTTACAGGTAGATAAAATAACGGAATACTAAGCGCAGAGATAAGGGAAGAAAGGCACGATCCATGACATCATCTTTCTAAAAAAAAAAATATGAGTGGGTTTGCTTGTCAGATTGGGTTGTCACGATATCCCATTTTCATTTAGTTGATATGCCTTTAACAAATATCGCGATATCCGATATTATCAGATATTATGGCAAACATAGTCTAAATAGCCTGTATACAAATAATAACAAAATAATACATACAGATCAAATAATTATAACCAAATATAAAAAGAACAAAGCATACAGAATTAGTTGCGAGGTAGCAGAACTCAAATAGAAAATGGAGCAGGGAAGGACGCTCCAGTCTGATTTGTTGGGCAGGCCACGGCACACGCAGTAACGCAAAGATTTAGAGTTATACTAATTTTTTATTATTAACTCATCTATTTATTTCCAACTAATATTATTATTTAAAATCATGTACGTATGTTTTGTCCTTAGAATATCAATAACAATGACAATAATAATTTAAAAAAATAACATATATTTTAAAATATCATAGCTATAGCTGCGATATTATCTGCGATATTATCGGATATCGTGACAACCCTAATGTGAGAAGAATAAGTGGTGCTGTAATTTACCTATGATGAGAAGATCCTTGTTCAATTTGTCAAAAAAAAAACAAACCCATTAAAATATTTATACCTTCAACCAAACTACCACACTGAATGAAACACACACACACACACACACACACACACACACACACATGCACGTACACATATACACATACATAAACACACACACAAACTAAGATACTGACACACACACACACGCATGCATGTACACATATACACATACATGGACATACACACATACAAGCACTAAGATACGGACACACACACATACACACACACACACACACACGCACACGCACACACAGCTGTGTTGCTGTACCTTTAATTTTCTGTAAAGGGATCCTGGGGAGTTAAGTCAGGCAATTAAAACAAAGGCATATTTAACATCAGGTTAATGATTGGCTGACCTGGCAGCTATTGCCGTGACAATATCTTAATTATTGAGGAACCAAAAGTCATTATGCTTCTGGATAGCCTGAAGACCATCTCTATTGATTGCTATCCACTCCCATTTCTATCCTGGCGGACTGATGAACACTCATAGACTGATGAACACTCATATTATATTGAGAAAAAAGGGCTTTTTTTCTCTTGCAGGGTGTTTGATGTGTTGAACTGTGAGATGACACTCGGGACAAGGCTGCTGGAGTTTTATTGCTTTTTAAAAAATTCATAACCAAGCTTGACATTTTTGCTGAGGAGTGATTTTTTCCCTTCCTTTCACATCTTTATGATTGTTTTATTTTAGTTTTAAGTGCAGACATGTTAAGAATCAAATTGGAACAGAGGATTGATCACCTGTCCCTTTCACTGAGTGAAACGAAACGCTGTCTACACACACACACACACACACACACACACACACACACACACATACACACACACTCACGCACTCACGCACACATACAAACACACACATGCGCACACATACATACATGCACACACACACACACATGTTTGTGTAAGTATGTATGTGTGTAAAAACAATACCTATTTTCAGCAATATTCATAAAAATGTTTTATTTTGCATGATAATGCATTTTAGTAAGCACCATATCTCTTATGAAATTGTGAAGGATATGCAGGTCATTTCAGGCTTTTCCTGTAAAAGTTAAAGAGTTAAAGCAGTTCTTTGAGCAGATTTTACAATCATGAAATTCCTGATTTTACGGTGTGTCCTCATAGACGCTGTCCTACCTCACTTCTGGATAATAAATTCAGCTTTAATTTAATGAATAAATGATTTATTGTTTATTCTCTATTATTTTCTCGTATGCTTTCACAGTGGCTCCCTTACTGTTCCCGTGTTTACCGTGTTGGGGTACCCCGACCCCCCCGATTCCTTTAGTTCACCCTGAGATTTGGGTGGGTTGCCACATCAGCAGCAGTAATTAGAGGAACAGCGTGCACAATGATTATTAAAACACTACAAACCAGTGTTCTATTATTGAAATGCCCCCCCGGATGCGCCATAATTCGTTAGATAAATTAACGCCGCGTCCGTTAATTATTCATGCGGTGGTATTTTTTTAATGGCGTCATCTGGCCCTCGGGCGAAAATCTGGGACGGAAATCAGAACCGAGGATGGATGGAGTGAGGGGGGGAGGGGGGTGGCGGGGGTAGGGGGGGGGGGCAATCAAACTCACGTCGAAAATAAAACAAGGGTTTGATGTCAAGGATGGATGGAACGCTTCCCCATGCGCTCGGGCTGCGTGGACTGAAAACAGACGCTAGAATCGCCACGGCGGATTGCGAAGGATCCCGCCGTCTATCCGCTGGGACAGGCACCGGCACCCCATTGATATTCAGAGGCACATGCACCCCCCCCCCCCCCAGCTGCGGACTTGCTTCCGAATCCCCTTGTTTGCGCGATATTAATGTGCTAATGAGAATATCTTTGAGTGTCGAGGGATAAAATGGCAGCCAGGGATTGTTCCGTTTCCTTCATATATCTTTAATTGACACATCTGCATCCCTGATGAAATATTTACTGTCCCTGACCTTTCGTTGCCATGATGCTCTGGCAGTTTGACGTGCCGGCAGTCTATTTCTGGTCCATTTTTGGCTCCATCGGTGACGCTCGGCCTTCCCACTGCGCTCGTACGCTGTGGGCGCGATGCGAAATACGCATTTCCATGCATTTTGAATGCCCTCGCAGGGCCGTTATTGCAGTAATTATGCCTGCTGCACCGGAGACCTGCTGAACTCCGTACACATGCAGTGCGAGAGGCAGGAGATCTGTTTTATCATGAATCTCTTCTCAGCCTCCGCAGACCGTGATGTAAGCAATCGTGTATACACTTTGTGGACCAGGGTTGTGTAATTATCCCCCCCCCAGAATAGGCTTTCTGATAGAGCCCCAAATCCAACATGAATAACAAAGGAAAAATTATCATTATAAATGAAAACAAAATTTACTTTTGTGTCCAAAAAAAACAAAAAAAATTTGATTTATTGATTAGTCTGCTGAACAGACAGTGTCCATCTGCAGGGATTCGAACCCTTGCTCTAACTGGTTTATGCAGCTGGGCCCTCCATGGACAGGGATTCGAACCCGTGCTCTAACTGGTTTATGCAGCTGGGCCCTCCATGGACAGGGATTCGAACCCCCCCCCCCCCCCCCCACTCTCGGCCAATAACAGGGCTCCGCTGGTGTAGCCTTGGTATGCTGGGAATGTGCTCAACTTCAGTCTCTGCTTTTTCTCTCTTCCTTTCTCTCTCTCTCTCCTTCTTTCCTTCCCTCTCTCTCTCTCTCTCCCTCTTTCCTTTCCTCTTCCTTTCTTTCTCTCTCTCCTTCTTTCCTTCCCTCTTTCTCTCTCCCTCTTT
>CM040404.1:3331547-3339047 GCA_022702515.1 Ilyophis sp. 1 JC-2022 | reverse complement strand
ATTTTATTACATTATTATTTGAACAATAATCATACAGTGCACATTTAGCACTTTAAAGCACTCACAGTTGTGTGGAAAACATTAACATTACGCATTAATTTGAGTGGAATTTTCCCAAAAATAAAAACAAATGTTTTGCCTCTCTCCCTAAACATTCCACTCACAAAAAATCACATATTTTGAAAAAGGGCAACATCTGATAAAATATTTTACAAGTAACAGCACTGGCAGTGACAGGCTTGATGGGAAAAAAATCTGTTCTCTTCACGTAAAATGATCTTATTCTGTAAAATAAAAAAGATTAATCGCATGTTGTTTAACATTTCAATGGGATTAATGTGATATTTTGTCTGAGGGACCCATAATGCACCATGTTGGTGGAATGAACACCGTGGATGTAGGTGCTTAAACCACTCGATAATTTCTCGATGATTTCATTTTTACGACGGATGCAAAGATCCGACTTGAGCAGATATTGATTCCCAAAGTGAATTACCATGAGGGACAGGCAATAGGCTGATTAAATAATAATAATAATAATAATAATAATAATAATAATAATAATAATAAAATAAAACAGAAAAGCAAACAAATGATTCACCGCCACCAATTATTTCATCAACACGTGATTTGGCTGTGGCATTTAAAATGTAATTGCTGAGCACCATGGCACCGGTGCCGCTCTCCTCTTTGCAGCCTAATTGATGGTCTGACTCCTTAAACAGACGAGGCATCAAAAATTCATACTCTGTAACCACGGCCTTCCCGCCGCCATCGAGCGAGGCGTTCCCGCCATCGATTTCCCTTTTCCTCTGCCCTTCCTTTCAAATTCCCTCCCGCCTTTTTTTATTCGTCCGATTTGGGTTTTTTTTAGGCCGGCATGGCGATATGGACGTCTCGGGTCTGTATCCATGGTAATGACGCGGCTGTTTTGACCGCCAGTCGGCCGGGTCATAGACCCAGATGCTATAAATCTCGGCCACGCGCTTATTTACAAAGCATCTCACATATTGGCTCCAGCTCGTAATAAATATGCAAGAGCAGGATTCAATAGGCAAGCAATATTTATGACAATCAGAATTTAAAAAATATTTGTTGCTGTTGGAAGACCTTATCGAGGTCCTGGAGTGAGTTAACAGTTGAGTCATGTATAATTGACTTTATAAACGTATTAAACATGAACAGCTGCATATTGCAAATGGAGTCTAGATACCTGTTTGTATGTGTAATGGCACGGCCATGATGAGATTTGGGGTAGTATGGAGTATAGATACCTGTTTGTATGTGTAATGGCACAGCCTTGATGAGATTTGGGGTAGTATGGAGTCTAGATACCTGTTTGTATGTGTAATGGCACGGCCTTGATGAGATTTGGGGCAGTATGGAGTATAGATACCTGTTTGTATGTGTAATGGCACGGCCTTGATGAGATTTGGGGCAGTATGGAGTATAGATACCTGTTTGTATGTGTAATGGCACGGCCATGATGAGATTTGGGGCAGTATGGAGTATAGATACCTGTTTGTATGTGTAATGGCACGGCCTTGATGAGATTTGGGGTAGTATGGAGTATAGATACCTGTTTGTATGTGTAATGGCACGGCCATGATGAGATTTGGGGCAGTATGGAGTATAGATACCTGTTTGTATGTGTAATGGCACGGCCTTGATGAGATTTGGGGCAGTATGGAGTATAGATACCTGTTTGTATGTGTAATGGCACGGCCTTGATGAGATTTGGGGTAGTATGGAGTATAGATACCTGTTTGTATGTGTAAGGGCACGGCCTTGATGAGATTTGGGGTAGTATGGAGTATAGATACCTGTTTGTATGTGTAATGGCACGGCCTTGATGAGATTTGGGGCAGTATGGAGTATAGATACCTGTTTGTATGTGTAATGGCACGGCCTTGATGAGATTTGGGGCAGTATGGAGTATAGATACCTGTTTGTATGTGTAAGGGCACGGCCTTGATGAGATTTGGGGTAGTATGGAGTATAGATACCTGTTTGTATGTGTAATGGCACGGCCTTGATGAGATTTGGGGCAGTATGGAGTATAGATACCTGTTTGTATGTGTAAGGGCACGGCCTTGATGAGATTTGGGGTAGTATGGAGTATAGATACCTGTTTGTATGTGTAATGGCACGGCCTTGATGAGATTTGGGGTAGTATGGAGTATAGATACCTGTTTGTATGTGTAATGGCACGGCCTTGATGAGATTTGGGGCAGTATGGAGTATAGATACCTGTTTGTATGTGTAATGGCACTGCCTTGATGAGATTTGGGGTAGTATGGAGTATAGATACCTGTTTGTATGTGTAATGGCACGGCCTTGATGAGATTTGGGGTAGTATGGAGTATAGATACCTGTTTGTATGTGTAATGGCACGGCCTTGATGAGATTTGGGGTAGTATGGAGTATAGATACCTGTTTGTATGTGTAATGGCACTGCCTTGATGAGATTTGGGGTAGTATGGAGTATAGATACCTGTTTGTATGTGTAATGGCACGGCCTTGATGAGATTTGGGGCAGTATGAAGTATAGATACCTGTTTGTATGTGTAATGGCACGGCCTTGATGAGATTTGGGGCAGTATGAAGTATAGATACCTGTTTGTATGTGTAATGGCACGGCCTTGATGAGATTTGGGGCAGTATGAAGTATAGATACCTGTTTGTATGTGTAATGGCACGGCCTTGATGAGATTTGGGGCAGTATGAAGTATAGATACCTGTTTGTATGTGTAATGGCACTGCCTTGATGAGATTTGGGGTAGTATGGAGTATAGATACCTGTTTGTATGTGTAATGGCACGGCCTTGATGAGATTTGGGGTAGTATGGAGTATAGATACCTGTTTGTATGTGTAATGGCACGGCCTTGATGAGATTTGGGGTAGTATGGAGTATAGATACCTGTTTGTATGTGTAATGGCACGGCCTTGATGAGATTTGGGGTAGTATGGAGTATAGATACCTGTTTGTATGTGTAATGGCACGGCCATGATGAGATTTGGGGCAGTATGGAGTATAGATACCTGTTTGTATGTGTAATGGCACGGCCTTGATGAGATTTGGGGTAGTATGGAGTATAGATACCTGTTTGTATGTGTAATGGCACGGCCTTGATGAGATTTGGGGTAGTATGGAGTATAGATACCTGTTTGTATGTGTAATGGCACGGCCTTGATGAGATTTGGGGTAGTATGGAGTATAGATACCTGTTTGTATGTGTAATGGCACGGCCATGATGAGATTTGGGGCAGTATGGAGTATAGATACCTGTTTGTATGTGTAATGGCACGGCCTTGATGAGATTTGGGGTAGTATGGCGTATAGATACCTGTTTGTATGTGTAATGGCACGGCCTTGATGAGATTCAGATGTGTTTCTGGAGTTTAGGATTGCACACTCATTATATAAGATGACAGAGCAAGGTGAGAAATGGTATTTTGTGATATACAAGATTTAGAGCCTTTAGCTGGAGCGCTACCACCTGAAAAAGCAATGCTGTGAGATGGAGAAGCCTGTCTTCTTTTTGTCAGAATTACTCCCATTAACAAGCATTACATATTACATAATAGCATATTAAAGGTAAAGGTAGGATAGCTGTGCTTCAGTGGTTTTGTATGTGCAGTGTGTGTGTGTGTGTGTAGGACAGTGGTACGCTCTCTTTGTCTCTTCCCTCTGTCTCCTCTCTCTCTCCCTCTCTCTCTCTCTCTCTCTCTCTCTCTCTCTCTCCCTCTGTCTCCTCTCTCTCTCCCTCTCTCTTTCCCTCTCTCTCTCTCTCTCTCTCTCTCTCTCTCTCCCTCTCTCCCTCTGTCTCCTCTCTCTCTCTCCCTCTCTCTCTCTCTCTCTCTCTCTCCATCTCTCTCTGGGGCAGTACTGTATAATGAGTACATTGGGCAATAAACAGAGCCTGGATATCTGACACTTTTACTCACCTGACTCTTTTAGATGAATTAGAATAACAGCACTGGGAGGAATAGGTGAGGAAGTCTACTACCGGGAATATGAACTCATTTAATCTTATGTACAGTGTATGGATATATATTAATATAGTTATATATCCATATTTCTTTAGGGAATTCTCAGCCGTGGGCTTGTTGACACCATGCACCTGTGGTATATATCACTCGGTTCTCAGTATCACAGAAAAAGAAAAAACTCCCCTTTAAAGAGCTGGTGAGTCTGCCTCACAGCTGAAGAGGGTGGCCTGGCTGTGACCTCTTTTTACCTGTCTAATTTCTGCTGTGGTCTGGGTGGAATGTTCTAGAATACCTGCCTTGTCAGATGGGGATGGGGGGGGCATCAGAGACGGGACTCCTGTGTTCTGTCCTTCCCCTTTTTTTGTGACGGGAGAATGTTCCGGTTGGTAACTTAGTGTTGCTTCTCTATTGCTTTGCACACATTACCACTCTTATCCGGAGCAACTTACACCGTCTTATTTTTGTATATAATCCATTTATACAGCTGGATATTTTCAATATATATATACATTTTTATACAGCTTAGATATTTTTGGATTTGATTGATAAGACATGACTGCACAAGTATCCTTAGATTAAACATTTTTTAGTTAACATTTTCTGTGGGAGGGAGGGAGAGAGAGAGAGAGAGAGAGAGAGAGAGAGAGAGAGAGAGAGAGAGAGAGAGAGAGGAAGGGTAAGAGGGAGAGAGGGAAAGAGAGAGAGGGAGAGAAAGAGAGGGAGAGAGGGAGAGAGAGAGAGGGAGAGAAAGAGAGGGAGAGAGGGAGAGAAAAAAACAGGAGGGAGGGGGGGAGGGAGAGAGAAAGAAAAAAAGAGAGAGAAGGAGAGAGGGAAGGAAAGAGAGAGAGACATAGAGAAATAGGAGGGGTAGAGAGTGAAGAGGGAGTGAGAGAGAGAGAGAAAGAGGGAGGAAAAAATAAAGGGAAAGAGATGGGAGAGAAAAAGACATGGGAGAAGATTCCCTGGCGGATACGACACAGTTCAGCCTCCACCCTGTTCTCTGCACCCCTCTCCTTCTGGCCCAAGCATTGATTAATTGGGTGAAAGATTCGGGGTCTTTATTTTAAATCTGCTCTCTAATTGAGCGCTCCTCTCTCCTCTCGCCTTCCGCTTGATTTGGAGTTAAATGTTTTTTCGCTTCATTACCAAACGTGTAACTCATGAAATGCTCTCTCACCTGTCTCACCTATCTCACCTGTCTTATCTATCTCACCTGTCTCACCTATCTCACCTATCTCACCTGTCTCACCTGTCTCACCTGTCTCACCTGTCTCACCTGTCTCACCTATCTCACCTGTCTCACCTGTCTCACCTATCTCACCTGTCCCACCTATCTCACCTGCCCATAAAGCTTGTACAATTAATATGCCATGTAGCATTTTATATTACATTTTATATTACTGTTTTTAAAACAGAGGAATGGAGAAATTAAGCTCATACACACAGCTAGCAGGACAAATGTAAACTCCTTTTTTTGGTTCTAAAAGCAATCGCCTGCCAAAAAAACATAATGAAATGAAATGAAATGAAATGAAATTTATTTATTTGGTCATAGATTGAACAGCGAGTGTAAAACAAGAGTTTATTTTCCGGTCTGTTCTGGAAACAGTAAATCTGAAGAGGCTGAATGCTTCAAGAGCCTCAAAGTCACCACATCAGTGTCCACTTGATAAAACGAGAAATTAAACAAAGATGAAAGCTTTGCTTTGGAAGAGGTGGGGCTTGAGAGAAGGAGCCTATCACAAGCCTAGGTTAATGACACCAGAGGATTGTGGGTGGGGGGAAGTATCACCTCTTGAATTGAGGAGAGTTTTCTTTTTGGTTCAATAAACACTTCAGGCTGGGAGTGTTACACTCTACAAGCAATTAGCGAGTTCCCAGAGTGCTCGGGGCTCAGCCCGTGTTCTCACACCCCCAAACTGTGAACCCGCCCCTCCCGTGAACGGGATGTACCATGGCATCATAAATGACACAGGCGCTGCTGAAATGGGAGTCTGTCGCTGCTCGTCACCACGCCTCACACGTGTAGCAATCACATGCCTGAGATCAGAGCATTCACACGTGTAGCAATCACACGCCTGAGATCAGAGCATTCACACGTGTAGCAATCACACGCCTGAGGTCAGAGCATTCACACGTGTAGCAGGCACACGCCTGAGATCAGAGCATTCACACGTGTAGCAATCACATGCCTGAGATCAGAGCATTCACACGTGTAGCAATCACACGCCTGAGATCAGAGCATTCACACGTGTAGCAATCACATGCCTGAGATCAGAGCATTCACACGTGTAGCAATCACACGCCTGAGGTCAGAGTGTTCACACGTGTAGCAATCACATGCCTGAGATCAGAGCATTCACACGTGTAGCAATCACACGCCTGAGGTCAGAGTGTTCACACATGTAGCAATCACACGCCTGAGGTCAGAGCATTCACACGTGTAGCAATCACACGCCTGAGATCAGAGCGTTCACACGTGTAGCAATCACATGCCTGAGATCAGAGCATTCACACGTGTAGCAATCACACGCCTGAGGTCAGAGCGTTCACACGTGTAGCAATCACACGCCTGAGATCAGAGCATTCACACGTGTAGCAATCACATGCCTGAGATCAGAGCATTCACACGTGTAGCAATCACACGCCTGAGATCAGAGCATTCACACGTGTAGCAATCACATGCCTGAGATCAGAGCATTCACACGTGTAGCAATCACACGCCTGAGATCAGAGCATTCACACGTGTAGCAATCACACGCCTGAGATCAGAGCATTCACACGTGTAGCAATCACACGCCTGAGGTCAGAGCGTTCACACGTGTAGCAATCACACGCCTGAGGTCAGAGCGTTCACACGTGTAGCAATCACACGCCTGAGGTCAGAGCGTTCACACGTGTAGCAATCACACGCCTGAGGTCAGAGCGTTCACACGTGTAGCAGGCACATGCCTGAGGTCAGAGTGCTACCCACCTGCACACAAATACCCACCTGCGCTCAAATACCCACCTGCACTGAAATACCCACCTGCACACAAATACCCACCTGCACTCAAATACCCACCTGCACTCAAATACCCACCTGCACTCAAATACCCACCAGCACTCAAATACCCACCTGCACTCAAATACCCACCTGCACTCAAATACCCACCTGCACTCAAATACCCACCTGCACTCAAATACCCACCTGCACACACATACCCACCTGCACTCAAATACCCACCTGCACTCAAATACACACCTGCACTGAAATACCCACCTGCACTGAAATACCCACCTGCACACAAATACCCACCTGCACTGAAATACCCACCTGCACTGAAATACCCACCTGCGCTCAAATACCCACCTGCACACAAATACACACCTGCACTCAAATACCCACCTGCACTCAAATACACACCTGCACTCAAATACCCACCTGCACTCAAATACCCACCTGCACTCAAATACCCACCTGCGCTCAAATACCCACCTGCACTCAAATACCCACCTGCACTCAA
>CM040404.1:3286547-3326547 GCA_022702515.1 Ilyophis sp. 1 JC-2022 | reverse complement strand
TGAGGCCATGGACTTAGCCTGTTATGACATCACCGCCGAGGCATGCCAAGGTTGGATACGACACACAAAGCTTTTTTATCCTAGGTGTCTGGCTAGGGAGAATATCAGATGTGACGTTGACGAGAATTTATGGCCTAATGCCAATGCCAGGCAAGATATTGTTGAATAAATATTGAACATCTATGGACACTATACAGCCTAAAACATGTAGTTAATTTTATTTTCAGTTTTTTTAATCATGATGGAATGATTGCAACTGTAAACTTACATTTGATGTACTGTTTTGAAAAAGAGGGCTGTTTTTCATTTTGTTGTTATTAGTGAAGATTATTTTGTTCTTGCATTTGCTTTTTAGACACCAGTAGGTGATTTTGTTGATGGTATGTAATGTTTTGAAAACACTATTACATTTTGAACATGCATTTGCTGTTTTGCAAACTGAAACACAGTTTTGTTGTTTGTGTCAACTATTCTTAAAATGTGCACTATTGTTCCTAGAAATGCATCCGAACAATCGAGAAAAACTGTAATGTCCATCAGGTCTCTCAGTCAACACTGGCACGCATCCTGAAAAGACATCAGCTTCAAATGAAACAACTTTATCGAGTGCCTTTTGAGCGGAATTCAGAGAGGGTCAAACAGCTGCGGCATGAGTATGTGGAGGTCTGTATTGTTCACTTTAGCACTGTGATGTTGCATACTGCACACGTAACCTTTTTACATGTAAATTTACTGTATACTAGATCTATGCTGAACTACACAATCTTGTCTTTCACTGTATTTCAGAGAGTTTTACAGATGGATGCTGAGGAAATCCTGCATGAATTCATATACATAGATGAGGCAGGGTTCAACCTCACAAAAGCAAGAAGGAGAGGCAGAAATATCATTGGCCACAGGGCTATAATCAATGTCCCAGGGCAACGTGGGGGTAACATCACCCTTTGTGCTGCCATTACACAGAATGGGGTCCTCCTCCGTCATGCCAATATGGGCCCTTACAACACACCTCACATCGTCACAGCAGTAAACCAAATGCATCAGATGCAATACATTGTCATCTGGGACAATGTGTCCTTCCACCGCTCTGCTCTGGTCCAGAACTGGTTTCAACACCATCCACAGTTTACAGTACTATACCTTCCACCATACTCTCCGTTTCTAAACCCAATCGAAGAGTTTCTCGGCATGGCGGTGGAGGGTTTACGATCTCCGGCCCCAGGCTCAGGTACCCCTCATTCAGGCCATGGAGGAGGGCTGTGACCAAATCGACGCCGCAGCTGTGCAAGGATGGATTCGACATTCCAGACGGTTTTTCCCACGTTGTCTTGCCAATGAGGATATCGCCTGTGATGTTGATGAAATTCTCTGGCCAGATCCAGTTAGGCGAAGAGATAATGTCTAGTATTTTCTGTACTGTATTTTCATTTTTTTTCAGATTTAAAATATATTAGTAATATATATTTTTTACTGTAATTGTAACCTGTACTGGATACAGTATTTTATGTTTGTCTGATATTTGCTGAGCTTACAGTGTTATGCACACTACTGTAGTAGCATGAAAACTGGGTCATGTTTTGTTGTGATTCTTCATGTTGACATGTTGACTGATTTGGGTATATGGAGAGAAATAAATGATATTTTCATCAGTCTGCAGCATTGGTCTTGTGTAGTGTTTGGTGAATTTATTGTATATTTGCACTTTCTCTATGTACTTCACTTACAGTACTCTAATCACTGAGAAGTAGAATTGCTAAAAGTGTTTTAGGTTAGCAACAGCAGTGTGTAACTGGTTCAAACAGAATTAAGTCATATGAAACGTGTGTGTTTCATATGGTAACAAAATATGGTTTTTATAAATTAGTGTATAGTTTTTACAAGAGTGTTTTATTTTGCAAAGGATCTGAGGTGTTCTGATAATTGGGTGTGTGGTTGTGCTAATTGTGTGTAGTGTTCTGAAAAACCGGGCCCTGTTTTCAAAATCGTGCTTAAGCAATCGAAAAAAACTGTATTAGCCACAATAACGGGCTGCATATACAGAAACCTCCCCGTGGTGCAGCCTGGGAAACGTTGGTTGAATGAGATATACATCCAAGAGTAGGCCAATATCTGTATAACTACCTACGCAATCAAATGAGATGCCTGCCGAATCTCGACAGCGCCACAGACACCTGCCCGTCTCTGGACCCTCACTGTCAGTCGTCTCAATCAACATCGAAGGTTTCTCCAGATGCAAGGCAGAGATACTGGCAACGATGGCTAATCGTTTCGACATACTCTGCATGCAGGAAACCCACATCGGCCCTGCACAACACCGACCCACCATCGCCGGAATGAAACTGGTCGCTGAGATCCGACACAGACAGTATGGATCAGCTGTTTACAGCAGACCAAACCTCAAGATTGAGGAAGTCTGTACCCACACTACAGAAGGGCACATGGAAACCATCACAGTTGCCCTCCCAAATGTCTCTGTCACATCAGTCTACAAACCACCTGCAACCCATTTTCTGCACACAGAACTACCAGAAAGATGCAAGAGGAGATTCCACATCAGCATCGGTGACTTCAATGCCCACAGCACATCATGGGGCTACGAGAACAACAACCAAGATGGAGATGAAGTGGAGACCTGGCTTGAGTCCAAACACCTGACTCTAATCCATAACGCTAAACTACCTAAATCCTTCCACAGCGCCAGATGGAAACGAGGATACAACCCAGACCTCGCCTGTGTAAGCAGTGACATCGCATTCAGAACTGAGAAGGAAGTCCTGGACCCTATCCCCCATACCCAGCACCGGCTATTGCCATTACTGTTAGATCTGCTCTCCAAGCAACCATCGTCCCATTCCGTAGGAGGTTCAACCTACGGAAAGCTGACTGGCTGTCATTCCAACAGGAGATAGAGCAGTCCATATTTAACATACCACCATTTCCCAATAACTACTCCAATTTCACAGACCTGGTAAAAAGGTCAGCCAGACACCACATACCCAGAGGATGTCAGACACAGTACATCCCTGGCCTATCAGAAACATCCAGCGACCTGCTGAAAGCCTATTACGAGGAATACAACAAGGACCCTTTCTCCTCTACCACCATGGAACTTGGAGAGACCCTGATCAGTGAAGTTGGGGAAGAACGAAGGAAAGTCTGGAAGGAAATGATAGAGAACACCAACTTGACAAACAACAGCAGGAAGGCATGGGCCACTATCCGCCGTCTTGGCGAAGACCACACCACACCACCCATAATCACAACCGTCACAGCAAACTCTGTTGCATCACAGTTGGTAGCCAACGGCCGTAACCAACACCGTCGCCGACCCACAGGAGAACACCATCGCACAGTGGTATCAGACGAACCACAATCAGCCAGCCCTCTCACAAAACCCTTCGACCTAGAAGAACTCGAAACTGCAATGGGAAAGTTGAAACCCGGAAAAGCAGCAGGGATTGATGACATACTGGCAGAAATGATACAGCACCTGGGACCTAACGCAAAGACCTGGCTCCTGGAGATGCTGAACACATGCATGGCACAGAAAACCATCCCTTCTGTCTGGAGAAAGGCCAAAGTGGTTGCAATCCCCAAACCTGGCAAAGACCCATCATCCCCAAAGAGCTATCGACCCATTTCCCTCCTCTGCATCACCTACAAGCTCTATGAGAGGCTGCTACTCCAACGCCTCATGCCACTCATAGACACCAAGCTGACCAAAGACCAAGCTGGTTTCCGTCCTGGCCGCTCCTGTGCTGGACAGCTGCTCAACCTCACCCAACACATTGAGGATGGGTTTGAAGGAAAACAAATAACTGGAGCAGCATTCATAGATCTCACTGCTGCCTATGACACTGTCCAACACCGCACAATGGTCAGGAAACTCCTGGACATGACTGGTGACCTGGACCTGTGCCAAGTCATCAAAAGCCTCCTCAACAACAGGCGCTTCTATGTCCAGCTAAATGACCAGAGGAGTAAATGGAAAGCCCAAAAGAACGGCCTCCCACAAGGTAGCATGCTCGCCCCCCTCCTTTTCAATATCTACACAAATGACCAGCCACTACCCCCAGAATGCCAGCGTTTCATCTACGCCGACGACCTCTGCATTACCACCCAACAAACAGACTTCCAGAAGATTGAATTTGTCCTTGAAAGTGCCCTGCAAGAAATATCAAGCTACTACAATAACAACCACCTGAAACCCAACCCATCAAAAACCCAACTATGCAGCTTCCACCTGAGGAACCGAGACGCGAAAAAAGAACTGAGCGTCACGTGGAATGGTCACAAACTGTCCAACCATACCCACCCCATGTATCTTGGAGTGACACTGGACAGGACACTCTCCTTTAAGAAACACCTGGAGAACACAAAGGCCAGGATCAAAACCCGCAATAACATCCTGCGCAAACTAGTGAACTCCAAGTGGGGCGCAGACCCACAAACAATCCGTGCGACTGCCATGGCCTTGTCGTTCTCTACAGCAGAGTATGCCTGCTCAAGCTGGAGCCGATCACGCCACACCAAATTGGTCGACACAGCCCTAAACAACACCTGTCGCATCATCACGGGATGCGTCAAGACAACACCTGTCCCGTGTCTCTATGCGCTAGCCGGCATCTCCCCTCCGCACATCAGACGACTGTGTATCGCTCAAGATGAACGGAGAACACAGGAGACAGACATTAGACACCCTCTGCATGGCCATGTAGCACCCCCACGCAGGCTCCCATCCAGAGCCGGTTTTCTGCAGACAGTCTTGCCCCTCCAGACAACCAAACAAGCAGCAAGGGCCAACATCTGGCAAGATGAATGGCAACACGACACGCGTGCTCTGGAATGGGTGGACAGAGGAATAACACCAACAGAAAGCCTCGCTAGTGGCCACAACCTTGGCTGGACAACCTGGAAGTCACTCAATAGACTGCGTGTGGAACAGGGGAGGTGCAAAGCACTGATGAAAGCCTGGAACTACACAACAGAAGACACGTGTAGCTGTGGATTAGTACAGACAATGTCCCACCTACTGGAATGCGCCGACGCCCCCCGGTGCAGGCCAGCAGACCTGGCAGAACCCACTCCATCAGCTGTGGCCTGCGCCCGATCTTGGCAGAAAGACATCTGAGATTGATACGGACTCGAAGAAGAGAAGAAGCCACAATAACAAATGTAGTAAGATTTTTATGAAGAGACATATCTGCTGTCTGTTTGGGCCGGTCTCTAAAACACACATACACCCATACACACACACACACACACACACACACACACATCAAATGTGTGTTCTCTGACCAAATCTCACGTTTTGTAAACATACTAAAAAATTGATTTCTCAAAAAGAGCAACAAGACACATTGAGAGAACAGGTCTCTTAAGAGTATGTGTGTGTATGTTGGATCGTTGTGTGTATGTTGTGTGTATGTTGTGTGTATGTTGTGTGTATGTTGTGTGTATGTTGTGTGTTTCACATTTAATGACGGTTACTTACTTGTTATCCAACTATATGAATTTGAATAATTCCATTGCCTGTGCAGTGCATTGCCTCCTGATTCTCACTACGCTGATCAACCACTCACATGATTGGATGAAAATAAAATTAAAATTATGGGGGAGAAAATACTTTGTAGGATTGATATGCTAACTGCAATGATCAGTATAATTATGATAAACCTTTTAAGACATCAAGTCGTCTCTGGCACGGGGAAACAATCGATTCTTCTCCCTCTTTCTCCAAACTTAGCTCTTAAGCCCCCAAGTTTATTGATATAAAATCACTGTTGTTTGGCGTGGGCACTATCTCAGAGACGCCTTTCGAAACCTGACGAGATACTTCATTTTTTCCTAGTTCTCCAATCGATGTGTTTGCTCCAACCTCACGGACCGGGGGATTTACTGAGCATAGGGGGGGTGGGGGGGGGGGCGGGATTGAAATCTTGGACCAGAGGGTTTGGGGCGGGGTTTCCGATCACGGGGGGTTATGTCAAAAACGGGTAGCCAATCGGCAGTCATTTTGTAATGTCTATGGAGTTCATCATGGTGACAAAACATTGAGTGTCCTGCGAGCTGCTAGATAATTTAGTTTAATCAGGGAATGACTTTGTTTTATTGTTGCACTCTTTTCATTTGGAGAGATGTGTTTGAGAAGCGTGAGAGTGTGAGATAGGGCCGTGTCCAAATCAGCGCACTTGTCTACTATTGAGTATGCCAGTTGAGTATGCTTCTTTAAAAAGCTGTTAAGTACGTGACGATTCAAAAAATTTTGTGTTCTTAATATCCTCGGATGATATACTTATTTCCAGGTTTTCGCTTATAATAGTATGGATGATATTTTTCTAAACAGTATGCAGTAAGCAGTATACTGTATGCTAGTACACAGGACACAGTAGATAGGGCACCATCACCACCAAGTGTGAGAGTTGGGAACCATGATTGAAGATCCCCATTGATCGGAGGTGAACACCCTGCCACCTATTCACTGGAGCCAGGAGACAGTCCTTCCTGGAACAGCCCATTTTCCGATACCATCTTGTCCAGAAACTTTTCCGGGAATGGCAGCCATCGATTACTCTGGCCTGCCAATGGTTTTTCTGCACTGATGTCACTGAAAACAAGGCCTTGAAGCTCAATTCCATTTTTAATTCAGTGAACTGGGGGAAATGTTGTTTAATTCATTAATTGAATTGACTGATTTGAAAATGGAATGCATGTTGCTACATGTAACTAATTTAACCAATCTACACATTTATGTTTAACCTGTCTACACATATCACGACATTTAACTTTTCTACACAAACTGTTGCATAATTATAGATTGTGATTGTCATACATCAGAGGCTCTTAAATGTAAAACTGGATTGTACACGTAATTGTCCAATCTATAAAAATATCATAAAATATTCTGCAAATTTTCACCTTCAAAAGCTTTGCTGTGAATCTTGTTTTAAGAGTGCAGGTTTTTTACTAGTATTAGCTCAATGATTATCACATTATAATCTATAAGGTATTAAAGTTATCACATTTTAATGTGATCCTGTCACATAATAACGTGATAATTATCTCGTATTAACACAATCTGCTTGCTTTTGCGTATGACTATGATAGTTGCAAGTGCAACAGAACTGCCAAAAGTCATGAAAAAGGAGACACAATTAAAATTAAAATCACAGGTAAGCAAAGAAAAAGTTGAAGGTGAAAATGTAAATCTGAGTTTGAATTCATAGAGATTTGCTGAAAACGTAAATAAATATTCACAGTTTACTCCACGTATCACCCTTTAATCCGTCTTTACGTACTGCCATGTTTAACCCACGAACACATTGGTTTTTTTAATCTCACATTTACATACTCTTAAGTTTAACCCATCTACGTATCGCTACGGTAACCCATTCACACGTGTTACACTTAACTCATGTACAGGTACCTGCATTTACCTCACGCACACACAGCGTACATGTGTTTATCTTATCTACACGTGTAAGTCTACAGGATCTCTCATCTTTTTCATATTTAGTCGTCTTTTATATGGTCCGTTTGCCTCACACTGCAAAACCCAAAACATAAGTGAATCTAAACAAGCATTTTAGTCTTATATTTAGACTTAATATCTTATTTCTACTAAATAAATATCATTTTTTACTAAATATATATTGCCAATGGGGTGAGATAGTTTTACTCATTTCAAGATTTGCCAGTGGGGTAATATAATGTCACTTGTCAAGCAAAAAGTAACTTAAAACAAGCGAATATTTTAAAACATTAAACATTTGTTAAGACAGACATTTTTTTGCAGTGCAGAAGAAAAGCAGGACCGGTGGGTGAACTGCTCACACGGCCCTGTGTTAGCATGCACCGTTAGCCTTAGTCCCCCTGTGAACATTATCAACATGTATTAGATATGTTATAAAATTATGTTTGACCATGAGTAACATACTGTACTCATGGTACTGTCACTGACAGCTGAAGAGTTTTGCAGAACATATTAAAGATAATTATGTTTAATGTGTATGTTCAATTTGTATTGTAGTCAAAGAAAGCAGCACTATCATTACACCACTATAGCTAGTGCATTATCCTAAAGTAAACCCAGAGAAAGAAAAAGCTAAATCTTATATTACTTACAGTCCTATTGAAGAAAAGCTCAATCTTATATTACTTACAGTCCTATTGAAGAAAAGCTCAATCTTTTATTACTTACAGTCCTATTGATGAAAAGCTAAATCTTATATTACTTACAGTCCTATTGATGTAAAGCTAAATCTTATATTACTTACAGTCCTATTGATGAAAAGCTAAATCTTATATTACTTACAGTCCTATTGATGAAAAGCTAAATCTTATATTACTTACAGTCCTATTGATGTAAAGCTAAATCTTATATTACTTACAGTCCTATTGATGAAAAGCTAAATCTTATATTACTTACAGTCCTATTGATGTAAAGCTAAATCTTATATTACTTACAGTCCTATTGATGAAAAGCTAAATCTTATATTACTTACAGTCCTATTGATGTAAAGCTAAATCTTATATTACTTACAGTCCTATTGATGTAAAGCTAAATCTTATATTACTTACAGTCCTATTGATGAAAAGCTAAATCTTATATTACTTACAGTCCTATTGATGAAAAGCTAAATCTTATATTACTTACAGTCCTATTGATGAAAAGCTAAATCTTATATTACTTACAGTCCTATTGAAGAAAAGCTAAATCTTATATTACTTACAGTCCTATTGAAGAAAAGCTAAATCTTATATTACTTACAGTCCTATTGATGAAAAGCTAAATCTTATATTACTTACAGTCCTATTGAAGAAAAGCTCAATCTTATATTACTTACAGTCCTATTGATGAAAAGCTCAATCTTATATTACTTACAGTCCTATTGATGAAAAGCTCAATCTTATATTACTTACAGTCCTATTGATGAAAAGCTAAATCTTATATTACTTACAGTCCTATTGATGAAAAGCTAAATCTTATATTACTTACAGTCCTATTGATGAAAAGCTAAATCTTATATTACTTACAGTCCTATTGATGAAAAGCTAAATCTTATATTACTTACAGTCCTATTGATGAAAAGCTAAATCTTATATTACTTACAGTCCTATTGATGAAAAGCTAAATCTTATATTACTTACAGTCCTATTGATGAAAAGCTAAATCTTATATTACTTACAGTCCTATTGATGAAAAGCTAAATCTTATATTACTTACAGTCCTATTGATGAAAAGCTAAATCTTATATTACTTACAGTCCTATTGATGAAAAGCTCAATCTTATATTACTTACAGTCCTATTGATGAAAAGCTCAATCTTATATTACTTACAGTCCTATTGATGAAAAGCTAAATCTTATATTACTTACAGTCCTATTGATGAAAGCTAAATCTTATATTACTTACAGTCCTATTGATGAAAAGCTCAATCTTATATTACTTACAGTCCTATTGATGAAAAGCTAAATCTTATATTACTTACAGTCCTATTGATGAAAAGCTCAATCTTATATTACTTACAGTCCTATTGATGAAAAGCTAAATCTTATATTACTTACAGTCCTATTGATGAAAAGCTAAATCTTATATTACTTACAGTCCTATTGATGAAAAGCTAAATCTTATATTACTTACAGTCCTATTGATGAAAAGCTAAATCTTATATTACTTACAGTCCTATTGATGAAAAGCTAAATCTTATATTACTTACAGTCCTATTGATGAAAAGCTAAATCTTATATTACTTACAGTCCTATTGATGAAAAGCTAAATCTTATATTACTTACAGTCCTATTGATGAAAAGCTAAATCTTATATTACTTACAGTCCTATTGATGTAAAGCTAAATCTTATATTACTTACAGTCCTATTGATGTAAAGCTAAATCTTATATTACTTACAGTCCTATTGATGTAAAGCTAAATCTTATATTACTTACAGTCCTATTGATGTAAAGCTAAATCTTATATTACTTACAGTCCTATTGATGTAAAGCTAAATCTTATATTACTTACAGTCCTATTGATGTAAAGCTAAATCTTATATTACTTACAGTCCTATTGATGTAAAGCTAAATCTTATATTACTTACAGTCCTATTGATGTAAAGCTAAATCTTATATTACTTACAGTCCTATTGATGTAAAGCTAAATCTTATATTACTTACAGTCCTATTGATGTAAAGCTAAATCTTATATTACTTACAGTCCTATTGATGTAAAGCTAAATCTTATATTACTTACAGTCCTATTGATGTAAAGCTAAATCTTATATTACTTACAGTCCTATTGATGTAAAGCTAAATCTTATATTACTTACAGTCCTATTGATGAAAAGCTAAATCTTATATTACTTACAGTCCTATTGATGAAAAGCTAAATCTTATATTACTTACAGTCCTATTGATGAAAAGCTAAATCTTATATTACTTACAGTCCTATTGATGAAAAGCTAAATCTTATATTACTTACAGTCCTATTGATGAAAAGCTAAATCTTATATTACTTACAGTCCTATTGATGAAAAGCTAAATCTTATATTACTTACAGTCCTATTGATGAAAAGCTAAATCTTATATTACTTACAGTCCTATTGATGAAAAGCTAAATCTTATATTACTTACAGTCCTATTGATGAAAAGCTAAATCTTATATTACTTACAGTCCTATTGATGAAAAGCTAAATCTTATATTACTTACAGTCCTATTGATGAAAAGCTAAATCTTATATTACTTACAGTCCTATTGATGAAAAGCTAAATCTTATATTACTTACAGTCCTATTGATGAAAAGCTAAATCTTATATTACTTACAGTCCTATTGATGAAAAGCTAAATCTTATATTACTTACAGTCCTATTGATGAAAAGCTAAATCTTATATTACTTACAGTCCTATTGATGAAAAGCTAAATCTTATATTACTTACAGTCCTATTGATGAAAAGCTAAATCTTATATTACTTACAGTCCTATTGATGAAAAGCTAAATCTTATATTACTTACAGTCCTATTGATGAAAAGCTAAATCTTATATTACTTACAGTCCTATTGATGAAAAGCTAAATCTTATATTACTTACAGTCCTATTGATGAAAAGCTAAATCTTATATTACTTACAGTCCTATTGATGAAAAGCTCAATCTTATATTACTTACAGTCCTATTGATGAAAAGCTCAATCTTATATTACTTACAGTCCTATTGATGAAAAGCTAAATCTTATATTACTTACAGTCCTATTGATGAAAAGCTAAATCTTATATTACTTACAGTCCTATTGATGAAAAGCTAAATCTTATATTACTTACAGTCCTATTGATGAAAAGCTAAATCTTATATTACTTACAGTCCTATTGATGAAAAGCTAAATCTTATATTACTTACAGTCCTATTGATGAAAAGCTAAATCTTATATTACTTACAGTCCTATTGATGAAAAGCTAAATCTTATATTACTTACAGTCCTATTGATGAAAAGCTAAATCTTATATTACTTACAGTCCTATTGATGAAAAGCTAAATCTTATATTACTTACAGTCCTATTGATGTAAAGCTAAATCTTATATTACTTACAGTCCTATTGATGTAAAGCTAAATCTTATATTACTTACAGTCCTATTGATGAAAAGCTAAATCTTATATTACTTACAGTACTATTGATGTAAAGCTAAATCTTATATTACTTACAGTCCTATTGATGAAAAGCTAAATCTTATATTACTTACAGTCCTATTGATGTAAAGCTAAATCTTATTGTGGCGAAGTGCTCTGTCGTGCGTGGAGAAAGGAAGACGCCAGTCCGGGAATTTCTGTGAACTTGTTTCTTTATTTTCACACAGTTGTACAGCCTGCTCTCAGCTCTCAATCAACAACCCAATCTCTTCCGTTTCCGCTCCTTTTGAAGCTCCCAGGCTCACTGTTGAACAATCAAGGCAATTGGTTAATTGATAATAACACTCCTATAATCGATCGTCACCAATTGCCCGATTGCCGACAGCTGTGCCGGCTTCCTAAACCACTCGCGTTCACTCTCTCTCTTGCTAGCTGCGCCTAAAACCACGCCCCCCTACCACACATCCCCACCGCCCGACTTAGGCCGGGAAGCCGTCCGGCCAATGCTCACTCCCCCCCCCCTCCTCCTCCTCCACCGGACGGGAGAGAAAATCAGCCACCACCATTTGTGCTCCCGGCCTATGAATCACATTGAAATTAAAAGGCTGTAAAGCCAGATACCACCGAGTGATTCGGGCGTTGGTA
The DNA here is from genome assembly GCA_022702515.1 of Ilyophis sp. 1 JC-2022. NCBI lineage: Eukaryota > Metazoa > Chordata > Actinopteri > Anguilliformes > Synaphobranchidae > Ilyophis > Ilyophis sp. 1 JC-2022. The sequence goes on along the minus strand of CM040404.1, from coordinate 3,314,282 downwards.
TCCTTCATGCGGTGAAGCCATTGGAGGGGCGCATGGTCCGAGCAGAGGGTGAATGAGCGACCCAGCAGATAATAACGGAGGGACCCGACCGCCCATCTGATGGCCAGGCACTCCTTCTCGACCGTGCTGTACCTCGCTTCCCGCTGTGATAGCTTTCGGCTAATGTACAGCACTGGTCGGTCGACCCCCTCCACCTGCTGAGTCAAAACGGCCCCAGCCCTCTGTTCGATGCGTCAGTCTGCAAATTAAAGGGGAGAGAGAAATTAGGGTGAACAAGAGCGGTTTCCCACACAAAGCTTCTTTTACTCTCTCAAACGCCTGCCGACACAGCTCCGTCCACTGAACCGGATCTGAGGCACCTTTCCGAGTCAAGTCGGTCAGGGGACTGGTCAGGTCCGAGAAAGCCGGGATGAACCTTCTGTAGTACCCGGCCAGTCCCAAAAACCTCCTCACCTCTTTTTTAGTCTTCGGTCGTGGACAGGACGCGATCGCTGCGGTTTTGTCCACCAGAGGTCGCACCTGTCCACTTCCCAAGTGGTACCCCAGATACCGTACCTCCGCTCTGCCAATCGCACACTTCTTTGGGTTAGCCGTGAGTCCCGCCTGTCTCAGGGACTCCAGTACCGCCCCCACATGCCGCACATGCTGAGCCCAGCTGTCACTGTGTATTATTATATCGTCTAGATAGGCTGCAGCGAAAGCAGCATGCGGACGCAGTACCCTGTCCATGAGACGTTGGAAAGTGGCAGGGGCTCCGAATAACCCAAACGGAAGTGTACGGAATTGGTACAATCCGTCCGGAGCGGAGAAAGCCGTTTTTTCCTTGGACTCTGGAGACAAGGGAATCTGCCAGTAACCCTTGGTCAAATCCAGTGTCGAGAAAAAACGAGCTGTGCCCAGCCGATCCAATAGGTCATCGACCCGAGGCATGGGATAGGCATCGAATCGTGACACTTCGTTCACTTTACGATAGTCTACGCAGAAGCGAACAGATCCATCCGGCTTACTCACCAGCACGATGGGGCTATTCCACGCACTGTTAGACTCTTCTATTACTCCCAAGTCCAACATTGTCTTTATTTCTGCCTGAACCACTTTCTTTTTATGTTCAGGCAGTCGGTAGGGGCGCGAACGCACCGTCACCCCCGGGGTTGTCTCAATATGGTGATTTATCAGATTAGTGTGGCCTGGTAGAGGGGAAAACACATCAGCGAACTGCTTTTGCAACTTGGCAAGATCCGTTCTCTGATTCGGTAAGAGATGGCTATCAAAAAGGGGTGAGGTTTGATCGTTTGAATTTGGCACCTCCGGTCCCAGCTCATCTCTCTCCTGATCTACCGATATCAAGGAGACCGGTATCACCTCTTTCCACACTTTTAATAGATTGAGGTGATAAATCTGTTTCGCCCCCTCTCTATCAGACCGCTCCACCTCATAATCGACTTCCCCCACTCGTCGTGTGACCACAAAGGGTCCTTGCCACTTGGCGAGTAATTTTGTGCTAGACGTCGGTAGTAATACCAAGACTTTCTCTCCCGGTGAAAATTGCCGTAGTTTTGTTCCTCTGTTGTAGTGCTTTTGCTGACGTTCTTGAGCCTCGAGCAAATTCTCTCGTGATAATCTCCCCAGTGTATGGAGTTTTGCTCGCAGGTCCATAACGTATTGAATTTCGTTTTTACTGGGGCTTGGACCCTCCTCCCAGCTTTCTTTAACCAGGTCCAAAATACCCCGTGGTTTTCTACCGAACAGCAATTCAAAAGGAGAAAATCCCGTGGAGGCCTGGGGAACCTCTCGCACTGCAAACAATAGAGGAACTAACCACTTATCCCAATTTCGGCTGTCCTCGTGCACAAACTTCCGAATCATGGATTTCAACGTCCTATTAAAACGTTCCACGAGCCCATCCGTTTGTGGATGGTACACGCTAGTTTTAATAGACTGAACACCCAAAAGTTCGTACAGTTCGCGTAGTGTGCGTGACATGAATGAAGTGCCTTGATCAGTCAGAATCTCTTTCGGGATTCCAACTCGGGAGATTATTTGAAACAGTGCCTGCGCCACACTCTTAGCCGAGATATTGCGCAATGGCACTGCTTCGGGATACCGGGTTGCATAATCCACCAGAACTAATACAAATCGGTATCCCTGAGTGCTCCGTTCAAATGGCCCGATGAGGTCCATGCCCACTCTATCAAACGGGACCTCAATTAATGGTAGGGGCCGCAATGGGGCTTTTGGGATGGCTGGGGAATTTACCAGCTGACAATCTGGACAGGACGCACACACCACCTACGTACGTCCGCCCAGATGCCCGGCCAATAAAATCGGGCCATTATCCGGTTCAGTGTTTTTTCATACCCTAAGTGGCCAGCCATGGGGTTAAAATGAGCCGCCTGGAAAATCATTTCCCGGCGGCTTTTCGTACCAACAACTGGGTCGTCTCCTCACCTGTCTGAGTGTCACGACTCACTCGATACAATCTATCTTTAATAATGGAAAAGTATGGGTGAGAGCGTGCAGCGTCAGGGCGCACCAGCTGACCATCAATACATATCACCTGGTCGAAGGCAGAGCGTAGGGTATCGTCTCGAGACTGAGCGAGTGGAAAATCTTCCATGGGTTGGAACACCGGCACCTGGGAGTCTCCACTGGAGGCTCTCCCGGAGCCGCCCCCCCCCCGTCAGTGTCGGACGACCCCGCGTCACCACTTTCCGCTGCACACACCTCACACTCCCCTACCAGTCGTGATCGTACCCCCATCAGTTTTTCCGCTATCATTTTAAACCCCGCCCAATCTGTACCCAAAATCAGAGGGTGCGAGAGGTGGGAGCTAACCGCAGCCTCTATGATATGCTTTTTCCCTTTTATTCGAATTTCCACTGGTACTATTGGGTATTTGTGTCGATCCCCATGCACACACCTAATTACCACCCAACGTCCCGATCTCAGAGCCTCGGTTCGAACCAGGCTCTGGTGAATCATGGTCTGCATGGCCCCTGAATCCAACAGCGCCCGGTGTTCACTCCCTTGCACCCTTACCGGAATGCAGTACGCCCCGTCTGAATCGGGAGCGGAGGTGGGCGGTCCGACCACCCGGACCACCTGCCCCACCTCCATGAGTGGACAATTGCGGCGCAGGTGGCCCAGCCGTCCACACCGCCAACACTCCGGTCCAGGCGTTTGAGGCACTCCCTGTGGGTCGGACTGCACCGTCACGGAGCCTGGGGAGGGAAAAGAGGGCAGAGCGTTACGGGGGATGCTACTGGGGAAGGAGGGGTTTTGGGACCGATAACCAGGAAGGGGGGCGGAACGAGGGGCGAACTTCTTCCTGGGCGCCGGCTCCGGCTTCTGCTGCTGGGCGAAGGGGTTTTGCGCCAGGTGGTCCTCCGCCAGGGTGACGGCGGTATCCAGGTTGGTGGGTCTGTGGCACTGGACCCACCTCGCGGTCTCCGCCGGCAACCCCACTATAAACCTCTCCAGGACCACCTGCTCCACGACTCCCGTAGCGGATCGTATTTCCGGCCGGAGCCAGCGCCTCGCCGTGTCCGCCAGCCGCTGGGCGTAGGCGAATGGTCGGTCCTCGCCCGTCAGGTCCGACCCCCGGAATTGCTGCCGGTGCTCCTCCGGGGTATGCCCCGTCCGGTCGAGGATCGCCTTCTTTACATTCCTGTATTCCGCCCTCACGGCTGCCGGCAGGCTATGCGCCGCTCGTTGCGCCTCTCCCGACAGGAGGGGTAGAAGCCGCACGGTCCACTCTTCCTCCGACCACCGGGATGTTTCCGCCGCCAGCTCGAACGCCTCCAGGAATGCCTGCACGTCATCCTCCGCCGTCATCTTAGGGATATTGAATTTGGGGGAGGCGACGCTCTGCCTTCCCGTGATACTCCCGCCTGCTGATATCTGCATCAGGGCTTGTGTCTGGAGGCTAGACTGCTCACACAGGGCCTGCATCTGCTCCGCATGAGCAGCTGCTTGTCGCTCCTGTATGGCAGCTAGTCCCTCCAGCACTCTGCCCAGTGTTGTCGTCGGCACCGCCTGTTCCATCGGATCACTCTCCATTCTCCCTTCTTCGCCGTTTATTTTCCTCCCCCGTACGGGCCACCACTGTGGCGAAGTGCTCTGTCGTGCGTGGAGAAAGGAAGACGCCAGTCCGGGAATTTCTGTGAACTTGTTTCTTTATTTTCACACAGTTGTACAGCCTGCTCTCAGCTCTCAACAACCAACCCCATCTCTTCCGTTTCCGCTCCTTTTGAAGCTCCCAGGCTCACTGTTGAACAATCAAGGCAATTGGTTAATTGATAATAACACTCCTATAATCGATCGTCACCAATTGCCCGATTGCCGACAGCTGTGCCGGCTTCCTAAACCACTCGCGTTCACTCTCTCTCTTGCTAGCTGCGCCTAAAACCACGCCCCCCTACCACACTTATATTACTTACAGTCCTATTGATGTAAAGCTAAATCTTATATTACTTACAGTCCTATTGATGTAAAGCTAAATCTTATATTACTTACAGTCCTATTGATGTAAAGCTAAATCTTATATTACTTACAGTCCTATTGATGTAAAGCTAAATCTTATATTACTTACAGTCCTATTGATGTAAAGCTAAATCTTATATTACTTACAGTCCTATTGATGTAAAGCTAAATCTTATATTACTTACAGTCCTATTGATGTAAAGCTAAATCTTATATTACTTACAGTCCTATTGATGTAAAGCTAAATCTTATATTACTTACAGTCCTATTGATGTAAAGCTAAATCTTATATTACTTACAGTCCTATTGATGTAAAGCTAAATCTTATATTACTTACAGTCCTATTGATGTAAAGCTAAATCTTATATTACTTACAGTCCTATTGATGAAAAGCTAAATCTTATATTATTTACAGTCCTATTGATGAAAAGCTAAATCTTATATTACTTACAGTCCTATTGAAGAAAAGCTAAATCTTATATTACTTACAGTCCTATTGAAGAAAAACTAAATCTTATATTACTTACAGTCCTATTGATGAAAAGCTAAATCTTATATTACTTACAGTCCTATTGATGAAAAGCTCAATCTTATATTACTTACAGTCCTATTGATGAAAAGCTAAATCTTATATTACTTACAGTCCTATTGATGAAAAGCTAAATCTTATATTACTTACAGTCCTATTGATGAAAAGCTAAATCTTATATTACTTACAGTCCTATTGATGAAAAGCTCAATCTTATATTACTTACAGTCCTATTGAAGAAAAGCTAAATCTTATATTACTTACAGTCCTATTGAAGAAAAGCTAAATCTTATATTACTTACAGTCCTATTGAAGAAAAGCTCAATCTTATATTACTTACAGTCCTATTGATGAAAAGCTAAATCTTATATTACTTACAGTCCTATTGATGAAAAGCTCAATCTTATATTACTTACAGTCCTATTGAAGAAAAGCTAAATCTTATATTACTTACTGTCCTATTGATGAAAAGCTAAATCTTATATTACTTACAGTCCTATTGATGAAAAGCTAAATCTTATATTACTTACAGTCCTATTGATGAAAAGCTAAATCTTATATTACTTACAGTCCTATTGATGAAAAGCTAAATCTTATATTACTTACAGTCCTATTGATGAAAAGCTAAATCTTATATTACTTACAGTCCTATTGATGAAAAGCTAAATCTTATATTACTTACAGTCCTATTGATGAAAAGCTCAATCTTATATTACTTACAGTCCTATTGATGAAAAGCTAAATCTTATATTACTTACAGTCCTATTGATGTGGCATTTTTTAAATTGAGCAAAACTTGATCGGCAGTAAATGTTCACATCTTTGGGGGTTTTGTCGGAGGCTCACTGGGGAGTGCATTCTATCGCAGAATATTTACATTACAGAAATGTACATATTTTACCCGTTACACAATTTATAGATTTATCTTTATTGGGTAATGTGTTAGCTTTGAGAATTTGGAAAAGGAAATATTCTCCAAGAGTAGAAATGAGAGTTGTGTTTAGGTTATAACTGTCTCAGGTCCTTTTACCTGCTAGAATGTGATCTGTTTCTCAGGGACAATTCTTGAGAACAAAAAGTGAGGTTTGGAGAAAAGAGTGTTTAATGTTGCACAAATTCACAGAAATGTTTTTTTTTAAATCAAACCTGGTTTCACTTAAAGAGCCTTTTCTCTTTCTTTGTTCTGGAAGCCAGTCAGTTTCCATGACAGTTAGTCTCAGTGTTGGAAGTGTATAAACACGGAGTATAATGGCTTTTTTGTACATGGAGGGCCTCAACTTCACAGGTTCACAGGTTAGCCGGTGATGTCATCACACCTCCAGGACCAATCGGGCCTCGGTGTCAACCAGGGGTCAAAGCAGGCCGACACAACCATGAATTTCTACTATTTTCTCTTCTCCTCCCCCCCCCCCCCCCACATACGTTTCTCATACAGACTTCTCCTTTTCCTACCCCCCCCCCCCTCACCTGGAACACATTTGAGTTTTGAGTTTAAGTTTAAGATGTGATGGGAACATATTTTTTCCTCTTTTTAGGGAGGAAAGGATTAAAGAGCTGCGCACTCGGAGCGGTGCGATGATCCCCACGAACGTAATGTAGTACACGGCTACACCGGGGCCATTCAGAGTAAATAATTGAAACGTTTTACTCCAGGCTATTCCAGGCTCTTAACGGTATAGATAATAATAATTTGCACCAATGGCAAAGAAGGATGATACCTTTATTAGCATGCGCCATTTGCATTTATAAGTATGCGCAGAAATGCTAATGCAATCAAGTGGCGCTCCGCAGCCAGGCCCGCTTCTGCCTGAGGTGAATCTCGTACTTCCTATTTCCATAGATAAATGAAAAGTGAAAATATCAAAAAGACAATTACTATGCTGTCATTTTCTCTATTGTTGTGGAACAAAAGGAGCAGATCTCACGAGCCGGGCCAGTCAAAAGGAGGAGATCTCACTAGCCGGGCCGGTCAAAAGGAGCAGATCTCACTAGCCGGGCCAGTCAAAAGGAGCAGATCTCACTAGCCGGGCCAGTCAAAAGGAGCAGATCTCACTAGCCGGGCCAGTCAAAAGGAGCAGATCTCACTAGCCGGGCCAGTCAAAAGGAGCAGATCTCACTAGCCGGGCCAGTCAAAAGGAGCAGATCTCACTAGCCGGGCCAGTCAAAAGGAGCAGATCTCACTAGCCGGGCCAGTCAAAAGAAGCAGATCTCACTAGCCGGGCCGGTCAAAAGGAGCAGATCTCACTAGCCGGGCCAGTCAAAAGGAGCAGATCTCACACGCACATAAACACACACACACATACACGCACGCACACAAACACACACACACGCACGCACAAACACACTCACACACATAAACACGCTTACACGCATAGACACACATATAAGAAATTAATTATATTTTGTTATTACAACAATTGAACAACATACGTCTAATAAGAGCTTAAGGAAACTGTTTTATTTTAAAGAATTATAACGCTCAAAGTAATTTTCCTTTATCAGCCAACAGCAAAGCTGTCGTAATTAGCTTTAACGCAATCATTGTTTTTAGCCTGTCAGCATTCTTTCAATCATTTTCAATGAAAGCGGGAATTCCTATTTATTCATTTCAGATCCCTTTACGTTCATTTCAGATCCCTTTACGTTCATTTCAGATCCCTTTACGTTCATTTCAGATCCCTTTACGTTCATTTCAGATCCCTTTACGTTCATTTCAGATCCCTTTACGTTCATTTCAGATCCCTTTACGTTCATTTCAGATCCCTTTACGTTCATTTCAGATCCCTTTACGTTCATTTCAGATCCCTTTACGTTCATTTCAGATCCCTTTACGATCATTTCAGATCCCTTTACGTTCATTTCAGATCCCTTTACGTTCATTTCAGATCCCTTTACGTTCATTTCAGATCCCTTTACGTTCATTTCAGATCCCTTTACACTCATTTCAGATCCCTTTACGTTCATTTCAGATCCCTTTACGTTCATTTCAGATCCCTTCACGTTCATTTCAGATCCCTTCACGTTCATTTCAGATCCCTTTACGTTCATTTCAGATCCCTTTACGTTCATTTCAGATCCCTTTACGTTCATTTCAGATCCCTTTACGTTCATTTCAGATCCCTTTACGTTCATTTCAGATCCCTTTACGTTCATTTCTGCCTGAGGTGAATCTCGTACTTCCTATTTCCATAGATAAATGAAAAGTGAAAATATCAAAAAGACAATTACTATGCTGTCATTTTCTCTATTGTTGTGGAACAAAAGGAGCAGATCTCACGAGCCGGGCCAGTCAAAAGGAGGAGATCTCACTAGCCGGGCCGGTCAAAAGGAGCAGATCTCACTAGCCGGGCCAGTCAAAAGGAGCAGATCTCACTAGCCGGGCCAGTCAAAAGGAGCAGATCTCACTAGCCGGGCCAGTCAAAAGGAGCAGATCTCACTAGCCGGGCCAGTCAAAAGGAGCAGATCTCACTAGCCGGGCCAGTCAAAAGGAGCAGATCTCACTAGCCGGGCCAGTCAAAAGGAGCAGATCTCACTAGCCGGGCCAGTCAAAAGAAGCAGATCTCACTAGCCGGGCCGGTCAAAAGGAGCAGATCTCATTAGCCGGGCCAGTCAAAAGGAGCAGATCTCACACGCACATAAACACACACACACATACACGCACGCACACAAACACACACACACGCACGCACAAACACACTCACACACATAAACACGCTTACACGCATAGACACACATATAAGAAATTAATTATATTTTGTTATTACAACAATTGAACAACATACGTCTAATAAGAGCTTAAGGAAACTGTTTTATTTGAAAGAATTATAACGCTCAAAGTAATTTTCCTTTATCAGCCAACAGCAAAGCTGTCGTAATTAGCTTTAACGCAATCATTGTTTTTAGCCTGTCAGCATTCTTTCAATCATTTTCAATGAAAGCGGGAATTCCTATTTATATTTCCAACAAGTCAATAACAAGCATGTCGAAAGTGAGTGCATTGTTAATTAACTGAATGCATGGCGTTTCCTCAGGTCCAAATTATTTTCATTTTAATATTGAATGTTAATTCATTTTATGTAAAAGCTAATATAAGACAAGTGAAATATGTGCGTGATGAATTGTCAAAGAGTAACATTTGATCTCAATGAGTTTTTACAGAAGCTTCTCGGCCTTGTTTGTTCTGTAAATAGGCACCAGCCCCATTAAACCTTTGATATTAGATTACGTTCATTTCAGATCCCTTTACGTTCATTTCAGATCCCTTTACGTTCATTTCAGATCCCTTTACGTTCATTTCAGATCCCTTTACGTTCATTTCAGATCCCTTTACGTTCATTTCAGATCCCTTTACGTTCATTTCAGATCCCTTTACGTTCATTTCAGATCCCTTTACGTTCATTTCAGATCCCTTTACGTTCATTTCAGATCCTTCACCAGCAAACCATAAAGCAGAGACTACCATAATAACGTAATTAGCAAAGTAACATTTTCATAATTCAATAAAGGAAATTAGAAAATTAAAACGTTATGGGTGGTTTTAAGTTGGAAGGAGTATTTGATTCAGTTGATGTGATTAAACTTTTTTTAATGTTTCAATATGTTACCTGAAAACACATTAAATTTTTTCATCTGGAATTCCCCCTGGGAAAAATAAGGTTATTCTATTATATTCTATTTTATTCTGTTCATCAGAAACCAAAGCTGTGGACTTGCTTACATGGATATGTACATGCGTGCATTCATACGTTCATTCATGTATACATACATGTCCACATGCACATATCTTATTCATTCTGTAAACATTATTTCAGTTGTAAATATAGCTTCATAAGATAGCTTGATACATAGGCTAATGATACATTTTCTCTCTTCTACACACGCACACACAAACAAACATACGCATGTAGAAAACTCACACATGCACATACACTCACACACATGCTTCCACACACGCTCACACACACACACACACACACACACACACACACACACACACACACACACATTCACTCACACACAGACATACACACACTCGCATGATACCACCTGGCTCTGAACAGACAATATGTTAGGGTTAGCATATCTATGTTGCGTTAGCATAGCTGCATTGTGTTAGCATATCTCTGTTGCGTTAGCATAGCTGCATTGTGTTAGCATAGCTCTGTTGTGTTAGCATAGCTGCATTGTGTTAGCATATCTCTGTTGCGTTAGCATAGCTGCATTGTGTTAGCATAGCTATGTTGCGTTAGCATAGCTGCATTGTGTTAGCATATCTCTGTTGCATTAGCATAGCTGCATTGTGTTAGCATAGCTCTGTTGCGTTAGCATAGCTGCATTGTGTTAGCATAGCTCTGTTGTAGAAGAAGCTTCCTTTATGCAGTCTGGCCACAGTGGCGGGTCGTTAAAGGGGTACCTCCCAGTGTACCCCACAATCAACCCATGCCCCCACCCATCCCTGCTGCACTCACAATGGCAGGACCACCTTGAAGTTTCCTAGACTTTGGGGGTGGGTGGGGGCTCCTAAGAGACACCTGGAGAACAGGATGGATTTTTTGCCCCCCCCCCCCCCCCCCCCCCCCCCCCCCCCCCATCCTGAGACCCCTGATCTCTGCCCTCCAGAGGGGGCCTTGCAGGGGTACAGCGGCCCCAGGTTCCAGGGCCTCAGCTGTGTAAATGTTTTCGGTTGCCGTGTGACTGTGTCTCTGGGCCCCCCTGCTTTTTTTGATCCGCAGCCAAGACAAGCCTCTGCTTTCGGTTGCTCTTGGCAGCTGCTGCGGACGCAAGAATGTCATCAGGACTTTAAAAATATGAGGGTTCGTAATTTGGACCGCAGGGTGAAATCTGAAACCCCCTCCCCCCCGGTACATTTTGTGATCGTCTAATTACAGGGGGTCGTACTTTCATACACGTCCAGGCCTCTGCACCCCTGAGGGCTATTTTTGGGGTGATGCCTGAGTGTCACACAGTGTTATTCTCTGTCCCGCACCCCGATCTCCGCTCCTGTGTCAGCACGCCTGTGTCAGGACGAGGCCCTAATCCAGCATGCCAGCGACTAAACGCTTCTTTGTTTAAAAAAAACATTCAAATAAAAAGAAAGAAAAAGACTATTTTTCTCAGTGTTCAGGTCGTGGCAGGCAGGGCCCCGCGGTCGCCAAGGTTACTAAGCTTCTGGAGAATTCCCCACCTGTGCGGCCGCATTTGTGAGGACATGCAGCTCACAGTTAGTCACTCTGGTCCGGACTGAAACTGGAACTAACAAACCTGTTACATCATCAGAGGATAGTACCGTCTGTTACTGTGTTAAATATACATGATTTACTGTTATATGTGAATACAGGTGTTTTAAATTCCTGTAAATCCTTACTTCCTGTAATTTATTACTTTATGTAATCTTTTTTTTTACCTGCTGACCCCCTTTGACCTCATGTGACACCATAGCAACTGACAGAGGACACTACAGGGTGCAGGGCCACAGGATGGAACTGTGCACTCCCTGCAGGTAAATGTACGCTTTCTGTAGGGAACTGTGCACTTTCTGCAGGGTAACGGTGCACTTTCTGCAGGGTAACGGTGCACTTTCTGCAGGGTAACAGTGCACTTTCTGCAAGGTAACGGTGCACTTTCTGCAAGGCAACGGTGCACTTTCTGCAGGGTAACGGTGCACTTTCTGCAGGGTAACGGTGCACTTTCTGCAGGGTAACGGTGCACTTTCTGCAAGGTAACGGTGCACTTTCTGCAGGGTAACGGTGCACTTTCTGCAGGGTAACGGTGCACTTTCTGCAGGTAATGGTGCACTTTCTGCAGGGTAACGGTGCACTATCTGCAAGGTAACGGTGCACTTTCTGCAGGTAACGGTGCACTTTCTGCAGGGTAACGGTGCACTTTCTGCAAGGTAACGGTGCACTTTCTGCAGGGTAACGGTGCACTTTCTGCAGGTAACGGTGCACTTTCTGCAGGTAACGGTGCACTTTCTGCAAGGTAACGGTGCACTTTCTGCAGGGTAACGGTGCACTTTCTGCAGGGTAACGGTGCACTTTCTGCAGGTAACGGTGCACTTTCTGCAGGTAACGGTGCACTTTCTGCAGGGTAACGGTGCACTATCTGCAAGGTAACGGTGCACTTTCTGCAGGGTAACGGTGCACTTTCTGCAGGGTAACGGTGCACTATCTGCAAGGTAACGGTGCACTTTCTGCAGGTAACGGTGCACTTTCTGCAGGTAACGGTGCACTTTCTGCAGGGTAACGGTGCACTTTCTGCAGGTAACGGTGCACTTTCTGCAAGGTAACGGTGCACTTTCTGCAGGGTAACGGTGCACTTTCTGCAGGGTAACGGTGCACTTTCTGCAGGGTAACGGTGCACTTTCTGCAAGGTAACGGTGCACTTTCTGCAGGGTAACGGTGCACTTTCTGCAGGGTAACGGTGCACTTTCTGCAGGGTAACGGTGCACTTTCTGCAGGGTAACGGTGCACTTTCTGCAGGTAACGGTGCACTTTCTGCAGGTAACGGTGCACTTTCTGCAGGGTAACGGTGCACTTTCTGCAGGTAACGGTGCACTTTCTGCAGGTAACGGTGCACTTTCTGCAGGGTAACGGTGCACTTTCTGCAGGGTAACGGTGCACTTTCTGCAGGGTAACGGTGCACTTTCTGCAAGGTAACGGTGCACTTTCTGCAGGGTAACGGTGCACTTTCTGCAGGTAACGGTGCACTTTCTGCAGGGTAACGGTGCACTTTCTGCAGTTATATGTCCCAGGCCTACTGCTTCTGCTGTATGATGGTAATATGAAGCAGTACTGTTGTACTACAATGCACCCGCCCCAATCCGCCCACCCCAAATTAAAAAAATTTAATTATTTTTTCCTCTAATTAAAACCGTGTTTCGATTGTATTCTGTGAATGTTTGTATAAACCCTGTGCCAACTGCCAATTGACTGGAATTTAAGTAGTGAGAGATAGATGGTTAAAAAATTAAGAATTTAAAATTGATTGCCAGCTTACAAAAAAATGACAGCTGTGTGGAGACAAATGTACCGTTACTTAAAATTTTCTAGTAAAACACACACGTGTATTCATCAAAGACTGGGAAACCAAAGCAGAGTGGCAAAATGTTCAGTGTTAATTGAACTCTTAACAAAAGTATTTGGTTCCAGGTGGTGTTATTTACAGAGTAAAACTTACTCTTTCAGCATCGATTTAACACTGTAGATGTTCCTGTGTAGCTGACGGATACGGTGCTGTAGCAGGAAATAGACTTGCAGTTCTATAAAAAATTGTTTTGTGCCACTCTTAGTCTCGTACTTTCTCCGTCTTTATTTCACCCTCTTAATTTAGTACGAAGCACCCCACTTTAACAGACTTAAACCTTGCCTTACACAAGGAAAGTTCTGACATTTTTGCTACACATGCAAAGCCGTTGAGGTACTTAGTGCAGTGAGGTGATACGGCCACAAAATGGCTACCAAGCAACTGCAAATTTCCCAGCTGCCCTGAGTGTCAGAGTGCCCTGCAGGACAGATTAAGCTGCCCCGAGTGTCAGAAAGCTCTGCAGGACAGATTAAGCTGCCCTGGGTGTCAGAGAGCCCTGCAGGACAGATTAAGCTGCCCTGGGTGTCAGAAAGCCCTGCAGGACAGATTAAGCTGCCCCGAGTGTCAGAAAGCCCTGCAGGACAGATTAAGCTGCCCTGGGTGTCAGAGAGCCCTGCAGGACAGATTAAGCTGCCCTGAGTGTCAGAAAGCCCTGCAGGACAGATTAAGCTGCCCCGAGTGTCAGAAAGCCCTGCAGGACAGATTAAGCTGCCCTGAGTGTCAGAAAGCCCTGCAGGACAGATTACGCTGCCCTGTGTGTCAGAGAACCCTGCAGGACCGATAAAGCTGCCCAGCCTGCTTACTGAATGCCCCAAAGAGGTATCTACATCTTCTGTGCTCTACTTCCCCTTGAGGCAATAAAAGTGACACTGCCCCGAGACATATTTACGGCCAGAAACAGCGTCACAGCGCTGGAAAAAGCATCTGAGGTCAGCGAGGAAGAAGCCAGGCGGAGAGAGACGTGCAGGCACTGTAAACAGATGAAGTAAGAGGCTATTAGCGGAGAGCGACAGGTGAGGTAAGCGATATGGCTGTCAGCCCAAATGCCACCCTGGACACCCTTACATAGGTACAGCGCTCTGCAGGAAAATAAAACAGATAAATAAAGTAAGAGGAGGCGAATGAGTCCGCAGGGCAGATAAACTGGGAAGCTGATGTGTTCCGCCCATCCAATGGAGTGCCTTGCTCTGCTCGTATATGAACTTTGACCCGGTGGATCACACAAGTAAGAAAAGCAACAATTGAAAAGAATTACAGAAGCTGTATGGAACGGGGGTGGGGGGTAGAGAGAGAGCACAGGCGAGAAAGAGAGGGGGGTCAAAAGAGAGAGAGAGAGAGAAACAGGTATAAATAAAAAATAGGGTAGTAAGAGTGAGAGAGAGAGAGAGAAACAGAGAGAAAGAGAGACAGAGAGAGAGAGAAGAAAAAAAAGAGAGAGAGAGAGAGAGAGAGAGAAAGAGAGAGAGAGAGAGAGAGAGAGAAAGAGAGAGAGAGAGAGAGAGAGAGAGAGAGAGAGAAAGAGAGAGAGAGAGACTGTTCAGCTTGCAGGGGTAGGGCTGCCACAGACATCCACCCTTTTGCATATTCACGGCTCAATTTGCACTTGGCTATGCAAATGTATGCAAACATCGTTTGAGAACATTTCAAAAATAGAAACCAGAATTCAAAACCACTCTACAGCATTTAATACGCAACCATGCAGAAAGGAATGTGAGAGGGAGAGAGGAGGGAGGAGAGAGGAGGGAGAGAGGAGGGAGGAGGGAGGACGGAGGAGGGAGGAGGAAAGGGTTATTTCACCTTTAGCGCACAGCTGGTTTCATCCCAGTCACTTCTAACTGAGCTGAAAACTCTTTTTTAAAAAGCGTTTGTTTCTCAGACGCAATACACCCAGCACACCTTCAAAGTACCAAGTTATACCCTATATTAAAATAAAATGGACAAACCAAGCAGCTGCGGGAAACAGAGAAAGAGAGAGAGACAGAGAGAAAGAAATGGAGGGATAGGTGTGGAGGGAGAATGGGAGTTAGGTCAAAGCCCATCCAGCTGAAAGGATAATAGTGTTGTTAAGTGGTTTCTTGGTATACCCAGCTTGTAATTTACATGTTATTCCCATTGTTACTGTGTGCCATTATTCCAGTTACTCTCCACATCGTGGTTTGATTGCTCTTGTCTGGGTCTTCTCCACATCATGGTTTGATTGCTTTTGTCTGGGTCTTCTCCACAGAATGGTTTGATTGCTCTTGCCTGGGTCTTCTCCACATCATGGTTTGATTGCTTTTGTCTGGATCTTCTCCATATCATAGCTTGATTGCTTTTGTCTGGGTCCTCTCCACATCATGGTTTGATTTCTGTTGTCTGGGGCCATGTCCGAATCACGACTCTTCCACACTATTGAGTAGCCTTGGTGAGTAGATAGGATGAGAAAGTCGTTGAGTAGGCAAATTTTTTTTTAAATTGCAGTATACTTTCGGGGTTTCGCTGAATACATTCGGGAGCACACTTTTCAAGAAGTACAGAAACATTTTGGTCACATAAATGTGACATGAAGCTTTTCTTCAAATACAACAAAAACAACATGTGACATGGCAGCGCAAGGGTGGGACGCAGGGTTGCCAGATTTTGCAAGACTTTCCAGCCAAATGGCGACTCAAAACTATCCCAAAATATATTTTTAGCCGAAACCAACGTATTTGAAATAGAAATCATCATATTTTTACTTTTTAAAATAAGCGCGGGCTTTGCGGTTTTTCATTTTTACCTGTGACTGCACTTTGAAAGTATTCCAATTTAGCTGTAAAACCGCGGACGTGGCAACACTGGTGAGACGTCTAATGACCTGCTTACGACACTTCCACAGTGCCGTTGGAAAATAATATGGCAAATATTTTTTGCAAACTGCTAAACATTAAACAACGCACTTTGGCCAGTGCACTGTACACAGGAGATAGGGCGCAGTAGATAGAGCTCTGATTCGGACACGGCCCAAGTCTTCTCCACACCATGGTTTGATTGCTCTTGTCTGGATCCTCTTCATATCATGGTTTGATTGCTTTTAGCTGGGTCTTCTCCAAATCATGGTTTGATTGCTCTTTTCTGTTTCTTCTCCACATCATGGTTTGATTGCTCTTGTCTAGATTGTGTCCACATCGTGGTTTGGTGGCTTTTGGCACCGGTGCCCAAACACTGTTCTAGGGCTTTGTTCGTGGGTCTATCTATCTCTTACTTACACACCTGTCTAGCCACCAGTTTTCCTGTCACACATTCATCACACACCTCTGCTAAGGTTCAGGTGTGCAGAAGGAACATTTGCAGAATGAGAGAGGAGAAGAGAAGTGGAGGGGGTGAGAGGTAGAGGGGTGGGAGAGTGGTTGAGGGGTGGAGGAGAGAAAGAAGTGGAGGGGGTGAGAGGTAGAGGGGTGGGAGAGTGGTTGAGGGGTGGAGGAGAGAAAGAAGTGGAGGGGGTGAGAGGTAGAGGGGTGGGAGAGTGGTTGGGGGGGTGGAGGAGAGAGAGAGAGAGGTGTAAGAGGGGTGAGAAGTGGAGGGGTGAGAGGTAGAGGGGTGGGAAAGTGGTTGGGGGTGGAGGAGAGAAAGAAGTGGAGGGGGTGAGAGGTAGAGGGGTGGGAAAGTGGTTAGGGAGTGGAGGAGAGAGAGAGAGAGGTGTAGGAGGGGTGAGAAGTGGAGGGGGTGAGAGGTAGAGGGATGGGAGAGTGGTTGGGAGGATGGAGGAGAGAGAGAAGTGGAGGGGGTGAGAGGTAGAGGGGTGAGAGAGTGATCGGGGGTGGAGGAGAGAGAGAGGTGTAGGAGGGGTGAAAACTGGAGGGGGTGAGAGGTAGAGGAAGAGAAAGGTGTCAGTCCTGTGAAACAAAACTCACTTTAAAAAAAAAAGTGTATTAAGGTGGGGGGAGCGTGTGTGTGTGTGTGTGTGTGTGTGTGTGTGTGTGTGTGTGTGTGTGTGTGTGTGTGTGTGTGTGTGTGTGTGTATGTATGTGTGTGTGTGTGTGTGTGTGTGTGTGTGTGTGTGTGCGTGCGTGCGTGCGTGCATGCGTGCGTGTGTGTGTTGGGGGGGGCACTGCTGGCCAATTTCTACCCCACGTGCTTTCATATGGTACCATAAAGTGTGTTCTGCCTATAATCCTCTCTCTCTCTCTCTCACACACACACACACACACACAACCTCCCTCTCTGCCTCACACACACACACATACATACACACTACCTCCCTCTCTGCCTCACACACACTCTTTCTCTCACACACACACACACACATACACACTGCCTCCCTCTCTGTCTCACACTCTTTTTCTCAGACACACACACACACACATACACACTGCCTCCCTCTCTGCCTCACACACACTCTTTCTCTCACACACACACATGCATACACACTGCCTCCCTCTCTGTATCACACTCTTTTTCTCAGACACACACACACACACATACACACTGCCTCCCTCTCTGTCTCACACACTCTCTTTCTCAGACACACACACACACACACACACACATTATCTCCCTTTTTCTCTCTCTCTCCCGTCATGGACATGTTGCCAAGGCTAATAAGTGAAAGAGAAGGATTCTAGCACAAAAAAGCAAAAATGTCTATTATTATCCGAATAGTATAAATACGAATAATAACAATAAAATTAATTGTACAGTATGTGACTGGATTTCTCTGGGTTTAGTGCTGGCAAGTTTGTCCTTGTATGATTCCCATTTTTGGAAATGTGGGAATCATCCCTCTCTCCCCCCTCTCTCTCTCTCTCTCTTTTTTTCTCTCCCCCTCTCTCCCCCTCTCTCTCTCTCTTGTTTGAGGCCTGCCCCACGGGCGTACAGCAGGGCGAGTGTTTGCACGTCTCTGAATAAGGGATGAAGTTACATGCCTGTTTTTAAAGTCTCGCTTTTCTGTTTTTGTCACAGCGAGGCTCTCCCCCCCCCCCACCCCTCAGATAGGCTTGTTAAACCCCCAGTGTAGGCTGCGCTGGCCTCGTTGTGTGGTGTTAGTTTTATGACACTAGGCAGCGCGGTAAAGTGCTAATTAGCAGCGGCGTGTGGCTGGCTGTGCGGCAGCATGAACACGTTACCACCGTACCACCATACCGCTAACCGATAACGCTGCTTTAACCTTCGTTTATGAGGAGGCCTTTTGGCTCCAACCCTCTCCTGCTCATCTCTCTCACTTTCTCCCTCCCTCTCACTTCTCTCCATCTCTCTTTCTCTCCTCTCTGTCTCTCTTCCAGCCTCTCTGCTGATTTCACCAGTCGGGCTGTAGACTAAACAGGACATTAACTGTAGGACGTGCCTCGCTGTTTGAAACTAGCGGTTGAGTAACGGCACAGTGGGCTTGCCTCTTCTTCGTCTGTGTTTTGTTTTTATCGGGCTGGGGGGGGGGGAGGGGGCATGGAGGAGCACCTGAGCCCCTGACTGGAATGTTCTCGAAACAAAAAGTCTTGTGTGAAAAGCCAGACACTAACACACACCTCCATATTAACAGCAGAACCACACTAACACACACCTCCATATTAACAGCAGAACCACACTAACACACACCTCCATATTAACAGCAGAACCACACTAACACACACCTCCATATTAACAGCAGAACCACACTTACACACACCTCCATATTAACAGCAGAACCACACTTACACACACCTCCATATTAACAGCAGAACCACACTTACACACACCTCCATATTAACAGCAGAACCACACTTACACACACCTCCATATTAACAGCAGAACCACACTTACACACACCTCCATATTAACAGCAGAACCACACTTACACACACCTCCATATTAACAGCAGAACCACACTTACACACACCTCCATATTAACAGCAGAACCACACTAACACACACCTCCATATTAACAGCAGAACCACACTTACACACACCTCCATATTAACAGCAGAACCACACTTACACACACCTCCATATTAACAGCAGAACCACACTTACACACACCTCCATATTAACAGCAGAACCACACTTACACACACCTACATATTAACAGCAGAACCACACTTACACACACCTCCATATTAACAGCAGAACCACACTTACACACACCTCCATATTAACAGCAGAACCACACTTACACACACCTCCATATTAACAGCAGAACCACACTTACACACACCTCCATATTAACAGCAGAACCACACTAACACACACCTCCATATTAACAGCAGAACCACACTTACACACACCTCCATATTAACAGCAGAACCACACTTACACACACCTCCATATTAACAGCAGAACCACACTTACACACACTCCATATTACCAGCAGATCCACACTTACACACACCTCCATATTAACAGCAGAACCACACTTACACACACCTCCATATTAACAGCAGAACCACACTTACACACACCTCCATATTAACAGCAGAACCACACTTACACACACCTCCATATTAACAGCAGAACCACACTTACACACACCTCCATATTAACAGCAGAACCACACTAACACACACCTCCATATTAACAGCAGAACCACACTTACACACACCTCCATATTAACAGCAGAACCACACTTACACACACCTCCATATTAACAGCAGAACCACACTTACACACACCTCCATATTAACAGCAGAACCACACTTACACACACCTACATATTAACAGCAGAACCACACTTACACACACCTCCATATTAACAGCAGAACCACACTTACACACACCTCCATATTAACAGCAGAACCACACTTACACACACCTACATATTAACAGCAGAACCACACTTACACACACCTCCATATTAACAGCAGAACCACACTTACACACACCTCCATATTAACAGCAGAACCACACTTACACACACCTCCATATTAACAGCAGAACCACACTTACACACACCTCCATATTAACAGCAGAACCACACTAACACACACCTCCATATTAACAGCAGAACCACACTTACACACACCTCCATATTAACAGCAGAACCACACTTACACACACCTCCATATTAACAGCAGAACCACACTTACACACACCTCCATATTAACAGCAGAACCACACTTACACACACCTCCATATTAACAGCAGAACCACACTTACACACACCTCCATATTAACAGCAGAACCACACTTACACACACCTCCATATTAACAGCAGAACCACACTCTCTGAACTTCACTGCCAAACTCTGGCCTTATTGCCTTAAACGCTTTTCCTTTTGCAGTGTTTCTTTCAAAAATGGCCTTTAACAGCTTTTCATTTCATAAATGGCTGTGAGCCTCGTTTGGAGCGGAGCGTGGTGGGGAAATTGGAGGGCGGGGGAGTTTGAAAGCTCCAGTAATGATTGCTTGATTAAAGTTCTGAGGTTTTGGGCCAGAAAGTGGTTGCTACCTCTCTAAGATGGGTTTAAGTGATCAGAATTTCATGCAAGGTTGCCATTGGTGGTGTAATGTTACACTTTAAGAGTTGCCTAATGGTTGCCATGTGTTGAGTTGAGGGGGGGGGGTGGAGGGGTCAGAAAATGGGAGGGGCAGTACAGGGGGGGGGTTGAGGTGAAGGTTTTCTGGAAGGAACAGAAAGGGGAAAGTTCAGCCGTGTGAGATTACAGCAGGTCTCAGAAATGTGCTGTTCGGGACAGTGTGTGCATTATGGGACGCCCTCCAAATGTTCCACACACACAGTTTCCCGCCCCCCGCCCCGCCCCGCCTCGCCCCCCCCCCCCCTCTCCTCAGGGTTTGAGTAATTATGCTCTTGCCGTAAAGCAGGAGGCCATGTTGGGTCAACACAAGGATACGAGCCTCGTTTTTTTCTTCTTGTTATTTTTCTCTCTTACCGTCCTCCTCTTCTGTCCAAACACGTGGTGAAAGCGCATATATTTTTATTTCAAAAAAATAACATGTAACATGTATGTCTATTTTCAAACTCATTAATTTGGGCTAAGCTTTCGCAAGCTTTCAGGGGTGGTGGTTTGCATGGTACTCTGGGTAATAAGGGAATAGCCAAAGTTTCCAGTTTGCACAGGATGTACGCACAGGCAGGCTGTGCGGTAGCATGCGATACTGTGATATATTTCTGTAAATATACACCATGTGCAGTAGCATGCGATACTGCAATATATTTCTGTTAAATATACACCACGCACGGTAACATGCAACACTGAGATATATTTCTGTTAAATATACACCACGCACAGTAACATGCAACACTGAGATATATTTCTGTTAAATATACACCACGCACAGTAACATGCAACACTGAGATATATTTCTGTTAAATATACACCACGCACAGTAACATGCAACACTGAGATATATTTCTGTTAAATATACACCACGCACAGTAACATGCAACACTGAGATATATTTCTGTTAAATATACACCACGCACGGTAACATGCAACACTGAGATATATTTCTGTTAAATATACACCACGCACGGTAACATGCAACACTGAGATATATTTCTGTTAAATATACACCACGCACGGTAACATGCAACACTGAGATATATTTCTGTTAAATATACACCACGCACGGTAACATGCAGCACTGAGATATAATTCTGTTAAATATACACCACGCACGGTAACATGCAACACTGAGATATATTTCTGTTAAATATACACCACGCACGGTAACATGCAACACTGAGATATAATTCTGTTAAATATACACCACGCACGGTAACATGCAACACTGAGATATATTTCTGTTAAATATACACCACGCACGGTAACATGCAACACTGAGATATATTTCTGTTAAATATACACCACGCACGGTAACATGCAACACTGAGATATATTTCTGTTAAATATACACCACGCACGGTAACATGCAACACTGAGATATATTTCTGTTAAATATACACCACGCACGGTAACATGCAACACTGAGATATATTTCTGTTAAATATACACCACGCACGGTAACATGCAACACTGAGATATAATTCTGTTAAATATACACCACGCACAGTAACATGCAACACTGAGATATATTTCTGTTAAATATACACCACGCACGGTAACATGCAACACTGAGATATATTTCTGTTAAATATACACCACGCACGGTAACATGCAACACTGAGATATATTTCTGTTAAATATACACCACGCACGGTAACATGCAACACTGAGATATATTTCTGTTAAATATACACCACGCACGGTAACATGCAACACTGAGATATATTTCTGTTAAATATACACCACGCACAGTAACATGCAACACTGAGATATATTTCTGTTAAATATACACCACGCACAGTAACATGCAACACTGAGATATATTTCTGTTAAATATACACCACGCACAGTAACATGCAACACTGAGATATATTTCTGTTAAATATACACCACGCACAGTAACATGCAACACTGAGATATATTTCTGTTAAATATACACCACGCACAGTAACATGCAACACTGAGATATATTTCTGTTAAATATACATCACGCACGGTAACATGCAACACTGAGATATATTTCTGTTAAATATACACCACGCACAGTAACATGCAACACTGAGATATATTTCTGTTAAATATACACCACGCACAGTAACATGCAACACTGAGATATATTTCTGTTAAATATACACCACGCACAGTAACATGCAACACTGAGATATATTTCTGTTAAATATACACCACGCACGGTAACATGCAACACTGAGATATATTTATGTTAAATATACACCACGCACGGTAACATGCAACACTGAGATATATTTCTGTTAAATATACACCACGCACGGTAACATGCAACACTGAGATATATTTCTGTTAAATATACACCACGCACAGTAACATGCAACACTGAGATATATTTCTGTTAAATATACACCACGCACAGTAACATGCAACACTGAGATATATTTCTGTTAAATATACACCGCGCACAGTAACATGCAACACTGAGATATATTTCTGTTAAATATACACCACGCACAGTAACATGCAACACTGAGATATATTTCTGTTAAATATACACCACGCACAGTAACATGCAACACTGAGATATATTTCTGTTAAATATACACCACGCACGGTAACATGCAACACTGAGATATATTTCTGTTAAATATACACCACGCACGGTAACATGCAACACTGAGATATATTTCTGTTAAATATACACCACGCACAGTAGAGCTCTCTGAGGAGAGAAGAGAAACGGCTGTTTGGATAAAGATCTGCGGCTGCCAGCGGGAGAACAGAAATGTATCTTTCCATATCTCGCACCTTAACTCTTTCGCTTATTTTATCTGATTTCTGTGGTGCTTATCTGTTTTTACTGTGATATGAACAGTGTGATATGAACAGTGTGATATGAACAGTGTGATATGAACAGTGTGATATGAACAGTATGATATGAACAGTGTGATATGAACAGTGTGATATGAACAGTATGATATGAACAGTGTGATATGAACAGTGTGATATGAACAGTATGATATGAACAGTATGATATGAACAGTGTGATATGAACAGTGTGATATGAACAGTATATGAACAGTGTGATATGAACAGTATGATATGAACAGTGTGATATGAACAGTGTGATATGCACAGTGTGATATGAACAGTGTGATATGAACAGTGTGATATGAACAGTATGATATGAACAGTGTGATATGAACAGTGTGATATGAACAGTATGATATGAACAGTGTGATATGAACAGTGTGATATGAACAGTGTGATATGAACAGTATGATATGAACAGTATGATATGAACAGTGTGATATGAACAGTGTGATATGAACAGTATGATATGAACAGTGTGATATGAACAGTGTGATATGAACAGTGTGATATGCACAGTGTTATATGAACAGTGTGATATGAACAGTATGATATGAACAGTATGATATGAACAGTGTGATATGAACAGTGTGATATGAACAGTATGATATGCACAGTGTGATATGAACAGTGTGATATGAACAGTGTGATATGAACAGTGTGATATGAACAGTATGATATGAACAGTGTGATATGAACAGTATGATATGAACAGTGTGATATGAACAGTGTGATATGAACAGTATGATATGCACAGTGTGATATGAACAGTGTGATATGAACAGTATGATATGAACAGTGTGATATGAACAGTGTGATATGAACAGTGTGATATGAACAGTGTGATATGCACAGTGTTATATGAACAGTGTGATATGAACAGTATGATATGAACAGTGTGATATGAACAGTGTGATATGAACAGTGTGATATGAACAGTGTGATATGAACAGTGTGATATGAACAGTATGATATGAACAGTGTGATATGAACAGTATGATATGAACAGTGTGATATGAACAGTGTGATATGAACAGTATGATATGCACAGTGTGATATGAACAGTGTGATATGAACAGTATGATATGAACAGTGTGATATGAACAGTGTGATATGCACAGTGTTATATGAACAGTGTGATATGAACAGTATGATATGAACAGTGTGATATGAACAGTGTGATATGAACAGTGTGATATGCACAGTGTTATATGAACAGTGTGATATGAACAGTATGATATGAACAGTGTGATATGAACAGTGTGATATGAACAGTGTGATATGAACAGTATGATATGAACAGTATGATATGAACAGTATGATATGCACAAGGTAAGTGAATTAATTTCAAGGTAAAAAAATGTTTTTATTCAATAAAAACCAGACCAGTTTGTGAGAAAAAATAAGAAAGTTGCACTTGCATTTGCAAAGGTATTTAGGAAAGGCGATTGCTGATTGAATCTAAGCCTCTGAGTCATGTGCTCATGAAGTAGTGTTTATCACGTGTATTTACTGTTTCTCTCTGCAGAGCCTGGGTGAGGCAACGGCTCAAATTGTGGGTGTAATCGTGTTTGTGAGGTCAGGATGATACTGTGCCAGGTTTTTCAGGGGGGGTACAGATCCCACGGGGTGGGAGTTGCCACTAGCCAATCACTGGAGCCTGCATACAGACCCCCCACTTTATAAAGCTGTCACACTGCTCACAAACTTGAGGGGGGGGACTCCCTGGCTCTGACACAATTATACATCTCAGGACAAAAAGCGATGGCTCACTGCTCTACTGTACCTAAACACAGGCCTGTATTCAATCAACATTCGTGCTGAATTTTTCTGCATTCAGTCAACTATTGTTCTTAACATTTCTACATTCAATCAACTTTTGTCCTTAGCTTTTCTGCATTCAATCAACTTTCGTCCTTAACTTTTCTGCATTCAATCAACAGTCATCCTTCATTTTTCAGTATTCAATCCACATTTGTGTTTTATTTTTCTGTATTCAATCAACTTTTCTGCATTCAATACACATTCATCCTTAATTATTTTTTTTTTTTACATATATGCAAGTTGAACGACTTTATTTTCATGATGGCTAAAGTTGCTGAATATAACAGAATGAAGAGCGATTATAAAAAAAATTTAAAGAAAAACTGCCCTCAAGCACAAAGCACACACACATGCATGTGGCAACATTCTTATTATTTTATTTTATGTAGATAAAAATAAATTAACGGTATATTTTCCTGGCACAAGCTTTAGAATATAATATGTGGGGTGTTATGTCAACACGCATGATAGAATAACTGTTTCAATAAAATACAGGTATGACAGGGACAGCCGTGGCATGTTTGCAGGCTAATGGTGTCTACCTTACAGCCAAAACTTTTGTATTTCACAAAAGTGGCAACTCTAATAGCAGTCAACATAAAGAGTTAAGGTTTGGAAAAGTTGACCGTGCTGTTTTCTCTATAAGTGAAATCCTGGATGGCTCTTTTCTAGAAAGAAGTTCAGGACCTCTGGTGCACATTACATTCACTGCAGAGTGTATTGAACAGCCACCTTCTCCGATCCATACTCCCACCCCCACCCCCTTTTTAAAACAAGTTTCTCAGCACGGGGAAGTGTTTCTCCAGACTGACATCGGTAACAGATGTTGCAATATAAATTAAAGAGAGAGGCAATTAAAATATCAACTTGATTGCATTTTTATTATTATTTTTTTAACTTTTTACTCTAATTTGTAAGGAGCGGAAAAGAGGCTGTTGAGATATATTTTATATATGTAACTGATGTCCCTCCTCACTCATGGGAAAGAGAGGGAAGAAACCGTGGAGCAGTCTGGTCCATCCTTTAATACAACCTTCTCTTTTCACTTTAGAAAAAATGACTTGTTCTTATTCTTTTTCAATCTTATTTCACTTGCTTGTTGACTTACTTCCTGTTCGCCGAATGCAGTGATGACATGCTTGCAACATCAATGTAAACCTTAAAGCATTGCTACAAAGCTGTCTTTTAAAAAAGAAAGCTTTACATTTAAAAACTGTTATTCTGTTGAGTTTATCTGTGGATTATGGCCACCATGTTCACCATCAAACAGGTTTTTAACGTATTTAATAGATTGGTAACATCACACAGACTGAAGTTTTACATTCCAGTCCTGACCTTGTTTGGGGAATAAGTGTATTTCAGTACAAACTGATTGATGAACATTTCCAGGACTATTGACAAGCAGTCCTGTTAGACCTGGCTACAGTTGTCTACATTAATAAAGCAGTCCTGTTAGACCTGGCTACAGTGGTCTACATTAATAAAGCAGTCCTGTTAGACCTGGCTACAGTGGTCTACATTAATAAAGCAGTCCTGTTAGACCTGGCTACAGTGGTCTACATTAATAAAGCAGTCCTGTTAGACCTGGCTACAGTAGTCTACATTAATAAAGCAGTCCTGTTAGACCTGGCTACAGTGGTCTACATTAATAAAGCAGTCCTGTTAGACCTGGCTACAGTGGTCTACATTAATAAAGCAGTCCTGTTAGACCTGGCTACAGTGGTCTACATTAATAAAGCAGTCCTGTTAGACCTGGCTACAGTGGTCTACATTAATAAAGCAGTCCTGTTAGACCTGGCTACAGTGGTCTACATTAATAAAGCTTTTTTAGTGTTGAGATTATTGTTCATGTCCTTCATTCCTGGGCAGAGGCCAAGCAAAAGTGTAACATGATGCACAAAGACTGAAGTAACTTTTTTACTTACATACAGTAGTTCTTCAGTTACTGCTTCAGGTAAATTACTTTAATAATATACTTTTTTACACTTAATTGCTTTTATTAATTTATTGTCATCTTTAAAAGAAATTAGCATAAGAACTGAAGCACAAGACAAAGTAACCTGGGTTACGCAAACTAATCGTTCCAGTAAAATGTTACATTCACATTTTAATGAATAAAAGCACATTTACAGAATTATAAATATAGTTAAACAGCAGCAGTGCCAATCGTTTATCTTTAATCATTGCAAAGTAAATTAGATTAAAGTAATTAACTCTTTAATAATTTAATTAAAGCACTGTCACAGTACTGTGGGTTTTTACGGTAATTGTTGAAGAGTACATTTATTTTAATCTAATTTAAACCTTGAATACATATCTAAAGGAACTCAAATTGGAGTCCTGTCATAAAGCAATGTTTTATACCATTTCACATTAGTAGCAACATATTTGAATTACAAAATCAAATAATTCCAATATTAACAATGGTTATTTAAGAGGTTAGAAAGGATAAGAGATTAAATGGAGAAGCAAGGCTTTTTGTAAATGCTGATCTTACCTGTACAGAGAGTCCAATGAGCTCAG
>CM040404.1:3251547-3284047 GCA_022702515.1 Ilyophis sp. 1 JC-2022 | reverse complement strand
TGTGTATCAGTGTATGCTGCATGTGGTGAAGCGTGTTTACGTGTGCATCACTGTATGCTGCATGTGGTGAAGCGTGTTTATGTGTGCATCAGTGTATGCTGCATGTGGTGAAGCGTGTTCACGTGTGTATCACTGTATGCTGCATGTGGTGAAGCGTGTTCACGTGTGCATCAGTGTATGCTGCATGTGGTGAAGCGTGTTTACGTGTGCATCACTGTATGCTGCATGTGGTGAAGCGTGTTCACGTGTGTATCACTGTATGCTGCATGTGGTGAAGCGTGTTCACGTGTGCATCAGTGTATGCTGCATGTGGTGAAGCGTGTTTACGTGTGCATCACTGTATGCTGCATGTGGTGAAGCGTGTTCACGTGTGCATCAGTGTATGCTGCATGTGGTGAAGCGTGTTTGCGTGTGCATCACTGTATGCTGCATGTGGTGAAGCGTGTTCACGTGTGCGCAGCTGGATAAATAATCAGTCGTGAGGTTGTGTTTCAGATGTGGGGATGAGTTGACTAAACAGTGGCAGTCTTTGTAGACCCAGTGACCCCCCATACCCCCCCCCCCCCCCCACACTCTCTCTTTAAATAGCTTGGGATGCTAAAGCAGGACCCCCTCCTAACATTGTGGACCCCCCCCCTTTGACCCCGGTGACCTCACGCATTCCACCCCAGTATGACTGGCAGCCTGTGCTAACTCCGTCAGCCGCTGACTGGCAGCAAGGGCCTCGCCGCGCCCTTCTCATAATGCCCCTGGCCCCTCCCCATCAATAGACACGGAGTTGGCGGAGTTGTTGAGATAAACAGTGACCTCCTGACCTCTCTCAGACTTGCATTTTCACGGGAATCAAATCTTGTCCAAATCTGTTGTGGAATGCAAAATCGGTCTCTCTCTTTCTCTCTCTCTCTCTCCTCCTCTCCCCTCCCTTCTCTCTCTCTCCTCCTCTCCCCCTCTTTTTCTCCCTCTCCCCCTCTTTTTTTCTCTCCCGTATCCCTCTTTCTCTCCTCTCACCCTGTCTCTCTCTATTTTTATGTCTCTCTGTTTTCATTTCCCTTCTCCCTCTCTCTATATTTCTTTCTCTCTATCTTTGCCACTTCTCTCTCTGTATTCCTCCCTCTCTCCCTCTCTCCCCAGCCATGGAAGAGCCTCACAAAGAGAAACTTTTTTATTATTATTACGATTATTATTCAGCGTGCAGACAATATCTCATTAGCATAAATTTGGTTGTGTTATGTGGCTGTCTCTCTAATGTCACAGCCAGGTTTCTGTGTGGTTGGGTGGATGGGTAAACAGCTTGGCGTCGCGTCTGTGGGAAGTTTGGGTTTCACATGGAGACGAAGCCCTGCGGGAAGGAAAGAGCCGCCGCTCAGACTGCGCCGGCTCGCTGTGGGAACGGAGGCCATCTTTTCTGCCATGTTTCTCACAACGTGACATCGGCGGGGCCGTCAAACACAGGGAACCATGAAGGTGATAAGCACAATAGCTGATAGCAGGAAGGAGGAAGGAAAAAAGGAGAAAGGAAAGCGGTGGTGAAAGAGAGAGCTCCTCAGTCAGCCTCTCTGGTACGCTGGGATCAGATTTTTTTTTGTTCTGATTAATCAGTAATTTCTTTTTGATTTTCAAACAGTAAATGTCTCCACCATAGGCAGAGAACGTTGGTATGTCAAAAACACACACACAGACACACACAAGCACATACACACACACAGACACACACAAGCACATACACACACACAGACACACACAAGCACATACACACACACACACACACGCATAGGCACACACACACACACACACACACACACGCAAGCACATACACACACACACACACACACACACACATGCATAGGCACACACACACACACACAGACACACACAGCCACGTACACACACACACACACACACACACACGCGCGTACACACGCGTGCGTGCTTTCATACTTTTTACAGCTGATAGCAGGAGACAATGTTCAGTAATAGAGCTGAATACAAGTGACCCCCAGAGACTGTTCGGGTCTGAAATCAGTATCTCTTGATTAACCAGGAACAAAACTCAGATCGTTGATTGATTTGGCACACTGCTGGAGTACGCTGCACACTGCTGGAGTATACGTGTGTGTGTGTGTGTTTGTGCGTGCATGTGTGTGTGTTTGTGTGTGTGTGTGTGTCTGTGTGTCTGTGTGTATGTGTGTGTGTGTGTGTCAGTGTATGTGTGTGTGTGTGTGTGGTGCATGCTTGTGTGTGTGTGTGTGTGTGTGTGTGCGTGCATGTGTGTGAGTGTGTGTGGTGCATGCGTGTGTGTGTGTGTATGTGCGTGCGTGTGGTGCATGCGTGTGTGTGTGTGTATGTGCGTGCGTGTGTGTGTCTGTGTGTGAGTGCGTGCATCTGTATGTGTAAGTGTGTGTGTATGTGTATGTGTATGTGTGTAAGTGTATGTGTGTGTGTGGTGCATGCGTGTGTTTGTGTGTGAGTGTGTGCGTCTGTCTGTGTAAGTGTGTAAGTGTGTGTGTGTGTGTGTGCGTGTGTGTGCAATGAAGCATGCTGGGTAATGCTACGCTATGTTCTATGTCAGAGGGAGATGAGTACCTCACACTGAGGCTCTGTCATGTATTTCCCTCCTACTCTGGTGCTGAAAGCGTTGGGCCTAGTTTAGACTGTGGAAGACACAGCTATGAGACTGGTTCATATCTCATAGCTCATAACTCTGGGCATTTATACTCAATACATTGGCTCACTGACAGGCGTCCTGGCTCCATGGCAACAGAATGTTAAAATGTAAAGACTGCACTAGAGTAGTCTCTTAAATTAAACTAGCCAGGCTGAAACAAATACAAAATATGAAGCCATTGTTTGTTTATACATACAAATATATACTCCTTAGCAACGCAGAATACTCCGCTCAGTCAACCAATCAAAAATGTGAGACATTAATGATGCAGTTTGAGCTCCTAGAAAATTTGGGAGGTACGAGACAAGTGGCTCTCAGCCTGTGAGACGTTCCAAATTTCGTCAATGAGACAAAAAATCTGCTCACAGGGGTTGTCTTACAAAGTATAAATCAGCCTTTTTTGGTTCCCTGATACTCTGGTGCTGAAAGCGTTGGGTTCCCTGACACTCTGATGCTGAAAGTGTTGGGTTCCCTGATACTCTGATGCTGAAAGTGTTGGGTTCCCTGATACTCTGATGCTGAAAGTGTTGGGTTCCCTGACACTCTGGTGCTGAAAGTGTTGGGTTTTCTGACACTCTGGTGCTGAAAGTGTTGGGTTCCTTGATACTCTGGTGCTGAAAGCGTTGGGTTTCCTGACACTCTGGTGCTGAAAGTGTTGGGTTTTCTGACACTCTGATGCTGAAAGTGTTGGGTTCCCTGATACTCTGGTGCTGAAAGCGTTGGGTTCCCTGATACTCTGATGCTGAAAGTGTTGGGTTCCCTGATACTCTGGTGCTGAAAGCGTTGGGTTCCCTGACACTCTGATGCTGAAAGTGTTGGGTTCCCTGACACTCTGATGCTGAAAGTGTTGGGTTCCCTGACACTCTGATGCTGAAAGTGTTGGGTTTCCTGACACTCTGGTGCTGAAAGTGTTGGGTTTTCTGACACTCTGGTGCTGAAAGTGTTGGGTTCCTTGATACTCTGGTGCTGAAAGCGTTGGGTTTCCTGACACTCTGGTGCTGAAAGTGTTGGGTTTTCTGACACTCTGATGCTGAAAGTGTTGGGTTCCCTGATACTCTGGTGCTGAAAGCGTTGGGTTTCCTGACACTCTGGTGCTGAAAGTGTTGGGTTCCTTGATACTCTGGTGCTGAAAGCGTTGGGTTCCCTGATACTCTGGTGCTGAAAGTGTTGGGGTTCCTGATACTCTGATGCTGAAAGTGTTGGGGTTCCACTGATACTGTCGTGCTGGAAAGCGTTATTCAGTCCCAGTCTTTTCAGCAGCACATTACACAGTTATGACTGGGATATGAGTCTCGGGTTTCCAGCCATCTTACAGCTACATTTAAGCATTTAGCAGACAACCTTACCCTAACCTTAACCTAACCTTTTTTTTTTTTTTTTTTACGGGATATTTACTGAAGTGATTCAGATGAATAACTCTGCTCAAAGGTTCAATGGTAGTGCCCCACCTGGGAATCAAACTTGGGAATTAAATCTGGGAATTAAATCTTGGAATCAAACCTGAAAATGTTGTTAGCCAGGTCTGGCATAATTGCTCATATTAAACAGGTGAGTGTGCTTAAACAGGTGAGTGGGCTTAAACAGGTGAGTGGGCTTAAACAGGTGAGTGTGCTTAAACAGGTGAATGGGCTTAAACAGGTGAATGTGCTTAAACAGGTGAATGGGCTTAAACAGGTGAATGTGCTTAAACAGGTGAATGGGCTTAAACAGGTGAATGTGCTTAAACAGGTGAGTGGGCTTAAACAGGTGAATGTGCTTAAACAGGTGAATGGGCTTAAACAGGTGAATGTGCTTAAACAGGTGAGTGGGCTTAAACAGGTGAATGGGCTTAAACAGGTGAATGTGCTTAAACAGGTGAGTGGGCTTAAACAGGTGAGTGGGCTTAAACAGGTGAGTGGGCTTAAACAGGTGAATGTGCTTAAACAGGTGAATGGGCTTAAACAGGTGAGTGGGCTTAAACAGGTGAGTGGGCTTAAACAGGTGAGTGGGCTTAAACAGGTGAGTGGGCTTAAACAGGTGAATGTGCTTAAACAGGTGAGTGGGCTTAAACAGGTGAATGTGCTTAAACAGGTGAGTGGGCTTAAACAGGTGAATGTGCTTAAACAGGTGAATGTGCTTAAACAGGTGAATGGGCTTAAACAGGTGAGTGGGCTTAAACAGGTGAGTGGGCTTAAACAGGTGAATGTGCTTAAACAGGTGAATGTGCTTAAACAGGTGAGTGGGCTTAAACAGGTGAGTGGGCTTAAACAGGTGAATGTGCTTAAACAGGTGAATGTGCTTAAACAGGTGAATGTGCTTAAACAGGTGAGTGGGCTTAAACAGGTGAATGTGCTTAAACAGGTGAATGGGTTTAAACAGGTGAATGTGCTTAAACAGGTGAATGTGCTTAAACAGGTGAATGGGCTTAAACAGGTGAATGTGCTTAAACAGGTGAATGTGCTTAAACAGGTGAATGTGCTTAAACAGGTGAATGGGCTTAAACAGGTGAATGTGCTTAAACAGGTGAATGTGCTTAAACAGGTGAATGTGCTTAAACAGGTGCTTAAACAGGTGAATGTGCTTAAACAGGTGAATGTGCTTAAACAGGTGAATGGGCTTAAACAGGTGAATGGGCTTAAACAGGTGAATGTGCTTAAACAGGTGAATGGGCTTAAACAGGTGAATGGGCTTAAACAGGTGAATGTGCTTAAACAGGTGAATGGGCTTAAACAGGTGAATGGGCTTAAACAGGTGAATGTGCTTAAACAGGTGAATGGGCTTAAACAGGTGAGTGGGCTTAAACAGGTGAATGTGCTTAAACAGGTGAATGTGCTTAAACAGGTGAGTGGGCTTAAACAGGTGAGTGGGCTTAAACAGGTGAATGTGCTTAAACAGGTGAATGTGCTTAAACAGGTGAATGGGCTTAAACAGGTGAATGTGCTTAAACAGGTGAATGGGCTTAAACAGGTGAATGTGCTTAAACAGGTGAGTGGGCTTAAACAGGTGAATGTGCTTAAACAGGTGAATGTGCTTAAACAGGTGAATGGGCTTAAACAGGTGAATGTGCTTAAACAGGTGAATGGGCTTAAACAGGTGAATGGGCTTAAACAGGTGAATGTGCTTAAACAGGTGAATGGGCTTAAACAGGTGAGTGGGCTTAAACAGGTGAGTGGGCTTAAACAGGTGAATGTGCTTAAACAGGTGAATGGGCTTAAACAGGTGAGTGGGCTTAAACAGGTGAGTGGGCTTAAACAGTTGAATGGGCTTAAACAGGTGAATGTGCTTAAACAGGTGAGTGGGCTTAAACAGGTGAATGTGCTTAAACAGGTGAGTGGGCTTAAACAGGTGAATGTGCTTAAACAGGTGAGTGGGCTTAAACAGGTGAATGTGCTTAAACAGGTGAATGTGCTTAAACAGGTGAATGGGCTTAAACAGGTGAGTGGGCTTAAACAGGTGAGTGGGCTTAAACAGGTGAATGTGCTTAAACAGGTGAGTGGGCTTAAACAGGTGAATGTGCTTAAACAGGTGAATGTGCTTAAACAGGTGAATGGGCTTAAACAGGTGAATGTGCTTAAACAGGTGAATGTGCTTAAACAGGTGAATGTGCTTAAACAGGTGAGTGGGCTTAAACAGGTGAATGTGCTTAAACAGGTGAATGTGCTTAAACAGGTGAATGTGCTTAAACAGGTGCTTAAACAGGTGAATGTGCTTAAACAGGTGAATGGGCTTAAACAGGTGAATGGGCTTAAACAGGTGAATGTGCTTAAACAGGTGAATGGGCTTAAACAGGTGAATGTGCTTAAACAGGTGAATGGGCTTAAACAGGTGAATGGGCTTAAACAGGTGAATGGGCTTAAACAGGTGAATGTGCTTAAACAGGTGAATGGGCTTAAACAGGTGAGTGGGCTTAAACAGGTGAATGTGCTTAAACAGGTGAATGTGCTTAAACAGGTGAGTGGGCTTAAACAGGTGAGTGGGCTTAAACAGGTGAATGTGCTTAAACAGGTGAATGGGCTTAAACAGGTGAATGTGCTTAAACAGGTGAATGTGCTTAAACAGGTGAATGTGCTTAAACAGGTGAATGGGCTTAAACAGGTGAATGTGCTTAAACAGGTGAATGTGCTTAAACAGGTGAATGGGCTTAAACAGGTGAATGTGCTTAAACAGGTGAATGGGCTTAAACAGGTGAATGGGCTTAAACAGGTGAATGTGCTTAAACAGGTGAATGTGCTTAAACAGGTGAATGTGCTTAAACAGGTGAGTGGGCTTAAACAGGTGAGTGGGCTTAAACAGGTGAGTGGGCTTAAACAGGTGAATGTGCTTAAACAGGTGAATGTGCTTAAACAGGTGAATGTGCTTAAACAGGTGAGTGTGCTTAAACAGGTGAATGTGCTTAAACAGGTGAATGTGCTTAAACAGGTGAGTGTGCTTAAACAGGTGAATGTGCTTAAACAGGTGAATGGGCTTAAACAGGTGAATGTGCTTAAACAGGTGAATGTGCTTAAACAGGTGAATGTGCTTAAACAGGTGAATGGGCTTGTGTTTGTCCTGTATTATAAGTGGGTTTGGATAAGAGCCTCTACAAAATTAATGTAAGTTTTTCCATCACCGTTACACTATACTACCACTGATGTCACAGTGATGTCACAGCATTGCAGGATTTGTGGGAATTCTCTCCAGAATCTTCTGTGGAATTTGACACTTTACTTTCTCCTCTTTCTGTTTATTTTCTTTAATTGTGATTTTCCCTCCCATTCCCTGCCTTCCTGGCGGTTTTCCCACCCATTCCCTGCCTTCCTGGCGGTTTTCCCTCCCACTCCCTACCTTCCTTGTCATGGATTGGCAGGCTTATTTTCTTTCTGTCCTCATTTTCTGGCGGGGCCCTCTTTTCTCGCGCTCCCTGCTCCGTGCCGGGTTTCTATTATTTCCCGGTGCTCAGTGAATGTACCTGTTCCGTGTTTCCGCTGGCTATTTAACCTCTGCGCGTTTATCATCCTGCGCTTCCATATTGTCTAAGCCTTGACATAGAAAGCCGGTACGGTATAGAATTGCTGCAATTACTGTCGACCACATCGTTCTTACAAGTTGTAAGCACAACGCGGGACTTGGCGTTTTTGCTTTAGTTGTAGGATTATCTCTCGCATGGTCTTATTGTTTTATCTACGTCGTTTTCTCTCTGTTAAGAGGGTGGAGATAATTTGTTCCTTTCCTTCTACTGTTTCGCCCTTTGGGGTTGTTTTCTGTTCTAGCTGCTCTCATCTCATTTTAATATCTCTCTTGTTTGAGAGTTAAGGTGAATTTTTGTTTCTTTTCCTTTTTTTTACTGGCTCTATACGGTTTTCGCCCGTCAGTTTTACGGGTCGCCTTCGGTTTTTAGAATCTCTACTTTTGTTTAATTTTTCTCTTTACTGAGTACGGGTGATTCGTTTTAATTAACTCCCTCTCTCCTTTATTCACAGAGTCATCTCCGTTCTATTCCTGTCCCGTTGGGGTCACTTATTGTATCCCACCTGTCGCACCTGGTCTTCTAACCATCGCGCCTGGTCTTCTAACCATCGCGCCTGGTCTTCTAACCATCGCGCCTGGTCTTCTAACCATCGCGCCTGGTCTTCTGACCATCGCGCCTGGTCTTCTGACCATCGCGCCTGGTCTTCTGACCATCGCGCCTGGTCTTCTAACCATCCCTCAGATCCCTCTCACTACCCTGGGAGATTCGGTATAGAAAAGAGAGGAGACCTGAGAGAGAGAGAGAGAGAGAGAGAGAGAGGCAGAGAGAGAGAGAGAGAGATAGAGAGAATAGAAGAAGGGAAAGAGAGAAAGATATATATATATATATAAAGTGCTTTTCTCATATCCAAAACAGTAAAATTGGGTATTTTTCCCCCAAACTTAAATGCAGTCTGGGTAACAATGACAGACAGTCGTTTGCCTGAAGAAATATTATTGTGATATCTCCAGGCTAACAGGTGCGTTCTGTACAGGAAGGGGTGCAGTAAATTACCAAATTGGGACTATGAAACCTGACACAGCATCTGAAGGCTTTTGGAAATTGATTGCAGCCTATAACTTATTTGACGGTGTAGAGTAAATCAGCCCATCTCTCCTTCTGTCACTTTATATGGATAATAGCTTATACGTGATTAGTGGGAAGAAGCTCATTCCGCACTCGGCTTTGGGAACAGGTGGGACCAAAAAAGAAACCCGTCACATAAGTGAGGATACACAGAGCAGAGGTTTGTGTCTTCTATGTTCACTTAGATACCGGCTACCTAAAGGCCACAGCTCTGTGCTACCTAAAGGCCACAGCGCTGTGCTACCTAAAGGCCACAGCTCTGTGCTACCTAAAGGCCACAGCGCTGTGCTACCTAAAGGCCACAGCTCTGTGCTACCTAAAGGCCACAGCTCTGTGCTACCTAAAGGCCACAGCTCTGTGCTACCTAAAGGCCACAGCTCTGTGCTACCTAAAGGCCACAGCGCTGTGCTACCTAAAGGCCACAACTCTGTGCTACCTAAAGGCCACAGCACTGTGCTACCTAAAGGCCACAGCTCTATGCTACCTAAAGGCCACAGCTCTGTGCTACCTAAAGGCCACAGCGCTGTGCTACCTAAAGGCCACAGCTCTGTGCTACCTAAAGGCCACAGCTCTGTGCTACCTAAAGGCCACAGCGCTGTGCTACCTAAAGGCCACAGCTCTGTGCTACCTAAAGGCCACAGCTCTGTGCTACCTAAAGGCCACAGCGCTGTGCTACCTAAAGGCCACAGCTCTGTGCTACCTAAAGGCCACAACTCTGTGCTACCTAAAGGCCACAGCTCTGTGCTACCTAAAGGCCACAGCTCTGTGCTACCTAAAGGCCACAGCTCTGTGCTACCTAAAGGCCACAGCGCTGTGCTACCTAAAGGCCACAGCTCTGCTACCTAAAGGCCACAGCTCTGTGCTACCTAAAGGCCACAGCTCTGTGCTACCTAAAGGCCACAGCTCTGTGCTACCTAAAGGCCACAGCTCTGTGCTACCTAAAGGCCACAGCGCTGTGCTACCTAAAGGCCACAGCTCTG
This sequence comes from Ilyophis sp. 1 JC-2022, assembly GCA_022702515.1. Classification (NCBI taxonomy): domain Eukaryota; kingdom Metazoa; phylum Chordata; class Actinopteri; order Anguilliformes; family Synaphobranchidae; genus Ilyophis; species Ilyophis sp. 1 JC-2022. The sequence goes on along the minus strand of CM040404.1, from coordinate 3,274,350 downwards.
TGCTACCTAAACGCCACAGCGCTGTGCTACCTAAAGGCCACAGCGCTGTGCAGGTCTTTAAACGTTTCGTTTCTGGGGCCATTTTCGTTCGTTCTTGTTTGTGCACAAGTTTTCCATTTTGCAGATGTGGCTACAAAATATGATCTGTCAATAAACTATATATCCATCTCTGATCTAGGCTAACTGCAGCAGAAACAGTCCAAACTGAATATTTATTAACACTTATTCCTCACCTATGTAGTGCAATCATAGTTTACCCCCCCCCCCCGCCCCTCCACAGAAAAAGCAGTAGTAATGCCTGCTTCTCAGAGTTTGTAATATTTTCCCTGCAAAATACTAACCTTCGACACATTTTTTAAAGTCCTTGCCAGTTTCCATGCACACATTCCTGTTGTGCCTTTATACAGGTATAAATAAATTCACATTTATGCTGTATCAAGGCCAAAGACACAGTGTTGCTGTCCTTGAGAAGGTTTTCACTATTGTGAATTCCTCAAATTAGAAGTGACTGGTAAATCATAATATTTTTCATAATTCATAATTGTTGTTACTGTCCACAATGCAAACATAATTCTGCAGTGGATTATGTCTCAGTGTTATAGTGGCATTTCTGTCCTGGTGTTGTTTAGTTCTGGCACAGACAGGTGCTTATTAAATATTGCGGTGAAGGGTGAAACTGAGGCCCTGTCCTTGTCCTTTTTCTCAGTGCTGTGCTACCGTACATCTTCGGATGCTGTTTCTGTGAAGTATAGGTGCTTATAAAAATATGTGTCCGACATGTTTTATCATAAATATTCATGGGTGTTTCACCTGACCTGCACTTTTCAGAAATGCCCAGAACTCAACAGCTAAGACATGTGTTGGGTTTTTGTTGTAGAAAACGGTAAAGGGACATGTGTTGGGTTTTTGTTGTAGAAAACGGTAAAGGGACATGTGTTGGGTTTTTGTGGTAGAAAACGGTAAAGGAACATGTGTTGGGTTTTTGTTGTAGAAAACGGTAAAGGGACATGTGTTGGGTTTTTGTGGTAGAAAACGGTAAAGGAACATGTGTTGGGTTTTTGTTGTAGAAAACGGTAAAGGGACATGTGTTGGGTTTTTGTGGTAGAAAACAGTAAAGGGACATGTGTTGGGTTTTTGTTGTAGAAAACGGTAAAGGAACATGTGTTGGGTTTTTGTTGTCGAAAACGGTAAAGGGACATGTGTTGGGTTTTTGTGGTAGAAAACGGTAAAGGAACATGTGTTGGGTTTTTGTTGTAGAAAACGGTAAAAATAGCGGTTGTTATTTTCACAGTATTCCAGATTCCCGTCACCGCCGACACCTTCCTCAGGTTCGTATGTTCATCCTGTGCCGTGCTTGTCTCAGTGTGGAATTAGTTAATCCTCTCTTTGCGACTGAAGCCTTCCCTGTTGAAAACGCTGACGGGTTGTTGAGCACGCTGGTCGCATTTTTAAACATGCTGTCTGAGAACGGCTTCACGTACGGCACACTGACGCATAGAGTCAAAGAAGGGTAGAGGCAGTGTTGACAGAGCTTGGTGTTTATGTGCCTGTCTAGTTGTTTTTTATGTATTTATATGCAGGTATTGTGTGTGTGCGTGTGTGTGTGTGTGTGTGTATGTGTGTGTGAGTGTGTATGTGTGTGTGGGTGTGTCTGTGTGTCTGTTCGCGCGTGTACACAAGCCGTATAAGCACAAATTCAAATGTCTGATAATTCCTGTGGATACAAATATTACTATTATAAAAACATACATTAAAACGAAGCACTTACTTGTATATTTCAGAATTAAAATCTGAGATTTTACACAGGCAACATTTTAAATGGAATCCCCTACATGCAGTTTCACTGCAGATGGGGCTTAATCAGGTCAGATATATGCGTTTTCCCAGCTAAAAACACGATTAAAAATATGATTTAATGTAAATCACAGATAGTTTGTTACGCTTTCACTTCCGTGTGCTAAGTAAGGTCCATGTGTGTCATTTATAAATGCAGTCATAGCTCTAGATATCAGTCAATTAATTTCATGCAAAGCTTTACAGAACCTGAAAGAATCATTGTGTCACCGTGGTAACTGCTCCATGTCCAAATATATTGATTGATTGACATTTTGAGGACTCATCATTACTGTTGCTTAGCGATATGTTCAGCACATTGATAATGGCTTAATGGGGAGACACAATTAGCAGAGTTTCCATTAACCATCCTGTGACCTGTTATTATTTCAGCAATTTTAAGTGTCGCCATGTTATGGGTTCAAAATGGCTGCTGGTTAGAAAATGTTATCAAATTACCAGTTGATTAATTACATTATGTGTTATTTCCACGGCGATTATTGTCAATCTCGGTTGTCATGGTATTGTGTTGGAATTATTAGAAAATGTGTCAAATGCAGAACGAAGGAAAACGAGGCTCAATCACTGCTGAGGGAAAAAAATCTAATTTTTAAAAGCAGAAACAAAAGAGAGAATATAACGGGCAAGCTGTAGACCCCCCCCGCCACCCCACCCACCCCCCGCCATCAGCACATACGCATTCCAAACACATCTCTTCCACATCATTTTTTGTTTTAATAGAATCGCTTAAAACAATTAATTACCGGCGCTTTTTTCCCGGTTTTTTTTCTCCCCCCGTCGCCGTGGCGGCTGCTGCTCGGCAGCAGATAGGAGTGGTAATAAAAAGGCATTTTATTGGACAGTTTCTGGAGCCCTGTTGGTTATTAACATGTAAATTAAATCATCACAGCTGTTCCATTTTCAATCAGACGGAGTGGAGGAGCAGGCCGACCGTAGGCCCTCGTGCTCTGATTTTATTAATGCACCCTTCATTAGAAACGAGCCCAGCCCCCGCCCCCCCACCCCCCCCACGCAGCTCAACCTGCTGCCCACTTCCTATTTTATTCATTAACTCTCTTATTTATCTATTTTACTCAGAATCTGGAAGGGGGGGTTTCAAACTGTCTGTCTTCTCACAGAGCGTGTGCACTTTAAAGAAAGAAGAAAAAAACCAACGTCTAGCAGCGAAAACAAAAGACTAGGGGAAGGATACAATATGTAAAGCTCTCCTAAAGGTAGTCAGGACAGCAAAATCAGTGGCCATCTTCTGACAAAGACTAAAGACCCGCCCTCTAAGCCTCCATCTTAGCTCTCCTTCCATCCCTGCACCCGGGCTCATCCACGTTTTTGTATTAATTCGGGTTACAGTTATTTTTATGATTTTAGATTTTTTTTTCCTCTTGTTATGAATGTAATCAGTATGGATTCAGGATCTGTAATGGTTCTTTAATGATGTTGAATATATTGGTCTGGCACCACCCAGAATAATCCTGCAAAAACCTGCGTAGGCTGAAATACACCCACATACGCTGAATTACACCCACATAGACTGATTTACACCCACATAGACTGATTTACACCCACATACACTAAATTACACCCATATAAACTGAATTACACCCACATACGCTGAATTACACCCACATATGCTGAATTACACCCACATACGCTGAATTACACCCACATAGACTGAATTACACCCACATATGCTGAATTACACCCACATACGCTGAATTACACACACATACGCTGAATTACACCCACATACGCTGAATTACACCCACATAGACTGAATTACACCCACATATGCTGAATTACACCCACATATGCTGAATTACACCCACATACGCTGAATTACACACACATACGCTGAATTACACCCACATACGCTGAATTACACACACATACGCTGAATTACACCCACATAGACTGAATTACACCCACATAGACTGATTTACACCCACATACGCTGAATTACACCAACATACGCTGAATTACACCCACATACGCTGAATTACACCCACATACGCTGAATTACACACACATACGCTGAATTACACCCACATAGACTGAATTACACCCACATAGACTGATTTACACCCACATACGCTGAATTACACCAACATACGCTGAATTACACCCACATAGACTGATTTACACCCACATACACTAAATTACACCCATATAAACTGAATTACACACACATACGCTGAATTACACCCACATAGATCGAATAACACCCACATAGACTGAATTACACCCACATATGCTGAATTACACCCACATACGCTGAATTACACCCACATATGCTGAATTACATCCACATATGCTGAATTACACCCATATACGCTGAATTACACCCACATATGCTGAATTACACCCACATACGCTGAATTACACCCACATAGACTGAATTACACCCACATATGCTGAATTACACCCACATACGCTGAATTACACCCACATAGATTGAATAACACCCACATACACTAAATTACACCCATATAAACTGAATTACACCCACATAGACTGAATTACATCCACATAGACTGAATTACACCCACATAGATTGAATAACACCAACATACGCTGAATTACATCCACATAGACTGAATAACACCCACATAGATTGAATAACACCAACATACGCTGAATTACATCCACATAGACTGAATAACACCCACATAGATTGAATAACACCAACATATGCTGAATTACATCCACATAGACTGAATTACACCCACATACACTGAATTACATCCACATAGACTGACTTACACCCACATAGACTGACTTACACCCACATAGACTGAATTACACCCACGTAGACTGATTTACACCCATATAGACTGAATTACACCCACACGCTGAATTACACCCACATAGACTAAATTACACCCACATAGATTGAATAACACCAACATACGCTGAATTACATCCACATAGACTGAATTACACACACATACACTGATTTACACCCACATAGACTGAATTACACCCATATAGACTGGATTACACCCACATAGACTGAATTACACCCACATAGACTGAATTACACCCATATAGACTGGATTACACCCACATAGACTGAATTACACCCACATACGCTGAATTACACCCACATAGACTGAATTACACCCACATAGACTGAATTACACCCATATACGCTGAATTACACCCACATACGCTGAATTACACCCACATAGACTGAATTACACCCACATAGACTGAATTACACCCACATAGACTGAATTACACCCATATACGCTGAATTACACCCACATACGCTGAATTACACCCACATACGCTGAATTACACCCACATACGCTGAATTACACCCACATAGACTGAATTACACCCACATAGACTGAATTACACCCACATAGACTGAATTACACCCATGTAGGTTTAATTACACCCACATTGTCTGAATTACACCCACATAGACTGAATTACAGTGGGTTTCGGTGCCTAAGAATGGCGAAGGGTAACAGGCAGATATTTCTCTATGGTACCTGTTCATCCAGGGTTTGTTCTGCTGTTTGTGTAGAATTCCTTTTTCTGTCCTCTTATGATACTGACATGCCAAAAGCGAAACATTTGCAGGGTGTAAAACATCTGAAACTGTCTCCTTTTTGCGGCTCATTCTGCCCCTGTGGGACTGGTTTTTAGGGGAGGTCGAGGACCACATTAAGTTAGTCACCACGCTCTCCAATTAAATTCTGATGAAGTGCGCGGACATTAAAGCCTGACAGCGGACGTCTTCTCTGCCGATAGATTATCGAAATTGTTTCGCCGGGCGAGTGACCATCCCTACCCTGGAAGCTCTTAACCCGAAATAAAAAAGACAGAACCTGGGAAACGATGAGGCAGCTCTGGGAGATGTCATTAACGTTTTTTTCCTCTCTCTCCCCGGGAACGAAGCCCATTGCGCGAAAAAAGCAGCCATCTTTATTATGAGCCCCACGGGGATGACAGGATTGGCTGAGGTCAGAGGTTTCACCGTTTCGCCTAACGGATTCCGTAGTGGGCGAGTGGACGGCGAAAGAGTGCTCACAAATCAAATGAATAGTCCAAAAACTTGCGGAAGATGGACTTCACCAATGATCATATTTCTAAATATGTGCGTATATGTTAAAGCATGGAAAAATGAACTGCTTTTTAAAAAAGAAAGTGGTGGCGTTAGATATGAGATATTGATATGTAAAAGAAAGGTCGACGGTACTTACAGAGAGTGGCTATTGGTTCTGCTTCCCTGTAGCCAGGGGTACTCAAAATTAACAATTGCATTCAATATTTATAGCATTATCAATGTCAGATCCGACACAGTAACATTTCTTATAAATATGTTTTCCCCTATATATATGTATATATATATATACAATAAACATACGACAAGTGACTCATTTGTTTCAAAATAGGGTTTCATCCAGGTATATACAGTATATATACTGTTTATATGCATATGACTCGCTCGTTGTATGTTTCATTATTTCTGTATAATGACCAATTAGAATTGAGTATTCAACAAAACCGTGATATAAATATAACACTCCCATCTCTGAGCTTCTAACCACAATTGGGACTGCCACAATCTGGATGTCATACCAGACCATGGAGCCCATCCACACTGGAACAGAGCCTTAGATACCAAACCATGGGGCCCATCCACACACTGGAACAGAGCCTTAGATACCAGACCATGGAGCCCATCCACACACTGGAACAGAGCCTTAGATACCAGACCATGGAGCCTATCCACACACTGGGACAGAGCCTTAACAGATACCAGACCATGGAGCCCATCCACACACTGGAACAGAGCCTTAGATACCAGACCATGGAGCCCATCCACACACTGGAACAGAGCCTTAGATACCAGACCATGGGGCCCATCCACACACTGGGACAGAGCCTTAGATACCAGACCATGGAGCCCATCCACACACTGGGACAGAGCCTTAACAGATACCAGACCATGGGGCCCATCCACACACTGGGACAGAGCCTTAGATACCAGACCATGGAGCCCATCCACACACTGGAACAGAGCCTTAGATACCAGACCATGGAGCCCATCCACACACTGGGACAGCGCATTAACAGATACCAGACCATGGAGCCCATCCACACACTGGAACAGAGCCTTAGATACCATACCATGGAGCCCATCTACACACTGGAACAGAGCCTTAACAGATACCAGACCATGGGGCCCATCCACACACTGGAACAGAGCCTTAACAGATACCAGACCATGGAGCCCATCCACACACTGGGACAGAGCCTTAACAGATACCAGACCATGGGGCCCATCCACACACTGGAACAGGGCTTTAACAGATACCAGACCATGGGGCCCATCCACACACTGGAACAGGGCTTTAACAGATACCAGACCATGGGGCCCATCCACACACTGGAACAGAGCCTTAACAGATACCAGACCATGGGGCCCATCCACACACTGGGACAGAGCCTTAGATACCAGACCATGGGGCCCATCCACACACTGGAACAGAGCTTTAACAGATACCAGACCATGGAGCCCATCCACACACTGGAACAGGGCCTTAACAGATACCAGACCACTGGGCCCATCCACACACTGGAACAGCGCCTTACCAGATACCAGACCATGGGGCCCATCCACACACTGGAACAGAGCCTTAACAGAGACCAGACCATGGAGCCCATCCACACACTGGGACAGAGCCTTAGATACCAGACCATGGGGCCCATCCACACACTGGAACAGAACCTTAACAGATACCAGACCATGGAGCCCATCCACACACTGGAACAGAGCCTTAACAGATACCAGACCATGGGGCCCATCCACACACTGGAACAGTGCCTTAACAGATACCAGACCATGGAGCCCATCCACACACTGGAACAGAGCCTTTCTGCCTTTATAAAATGTAAGGATCAATGTCCTTGTCATTACCATCTGCATGTAGATTAAAGCAAACCCTCAGGATGTAGCGTAGTGTCCACAGCGTGTCTGTAGCCCTCAGGATGTAGCGTAGTGTCCACAGCGTGTCTGTAGCCCTCGGGATGTAGCGTAGTGTCCACAGCGTGTCTGTAGGCCTCTCACAAGATGAGAGTTTCCACATTTTTACTCACTGGCAGGAGAAGAAGCGCACCCATAATGCCACAGTAATATTGTCTGCTGTATTTTTCCGGTTCGAGAGACTCTGAGCCTTCTCCAGCACGGCGCTTTGATCAAACAATCCTCTCCCATCCCTCTCCAAAAACCTGCGCTATAATCGGAGGCATTTGTTCCCTGCAATTACACTCACAGAGAGACTCAGCGGTGTGAGCGGGAACGATTTTTTAGCGGTTACGACCGGCATGTGAGGTTTCTTACATGAGGAAGCTAACCCAATCCTTTCATTTTAGTTTAGGTGAGGAGGGGAGTATTTATCCTTTAAGGGGAAGGGTTTTAGTTTAGGTGAGGAGGGGAGTATTTATCCTTTAAGGGGAAGGGTTTTAGTTTAGGTGAGGAGGGGAGTATTTATCCTTTAAGGGGAAGGGTTTTAGTTTAGGTGAGGAGGGGAGTATTTATCCTTTAAGGGGAAGGGTTTTAGTTTAGGTGAGGAGGGGAGTATTTATCCTTTAAGGGGAAGGGTTTTAGTTTAGGTGAGGAGGGGAGTATTTATCCTTTAAGGGGAAGGGTTTGATTAGTTTAGGTGAGGAGGGGAGTATTTATCCTTTAAGGGGAAGGGTTTTAGTTTAGGTGAGGAGGGGAGTATGTATCCTTTAAGGGGAAGGGTTTGAGAGATAAATAAGAAAGGAGTGCCCATATGTGCAGCAGCACCTCCATCAGTCTGTTTGCTCATTTTTACTATAAATAGAAGCTCACACACTCTTGGTCAACTTATGCTTGAGGCAACAGAACCGGTCAAATATTAACACCAAAACCCCCTTTTTTTTTTTGCGGGGTGGTAAGATAGGGCGCGCATCATTGCGTAACTCAGAAAAATAGAAGAAGAAAAAGGAGGGGTCGGATGGAGAGAAGAGGAAGAAAGGGCAGAAGAGAAGAAGAAAGAATGGGCTTTAAGCAGCGGTGAGTTGTGGAACACGTCGCAGAAACAGGCCCATTACAGCCAGAGCAGGGAGTCAAAAAGGCAGCCAGGGCTAACATTCAGTTATCTGGCCGCGGGATAATGGAATGACCTCCCGCCTGGCCGTCTGGGCGCCCGGCGTGGAGCTTTATAACACCGCCAGTGTGCGAATAAAGAGGCTATTTATGGAATCCAATTGAAGCGCAAGAGGAACCCTGTGTGACAGGCGAGGAATTGAATAAGATACACCGGGCGGGCGAGGAGGAGAACGAGAGGAGGGATTGAGAAAAAGAGAGAGAGAGAGAGAGAGAGAGAGAAGGACAGGGTGCACGCAGAGGGATGAAATGGAGGGAACAGGGGAGCGTGTTGTTTGGAGTTGAGGTGCGAATGTTTTGACAGGGGAGAAGAATAGAAAAGAAACTCCGGGGAAAAAGGAGGAAGGGGAAACAAACAGAGGGAGAGAGGAGAGAGGAGAGGAGAGAGGGACCGGAGAGAGGAGAGGAGAGAGCGAAAAAGAATGGGAGAGCGAAGGAAGAGGCGGAAGAACAAGAGCTGGGGAAAACAATGTAAAGAAAGCTTTACTTGAGACTTTGCCAGGGTGAGGTATTATTGCTATAGGCTCACAGAGACATTTAAGGTATTACTGTACACAGCAGCGGAAACCTTAAAGAAATCAACTTCTGCTTGACATTTTGTGTAAACGGCCGTTTCTTTATCCACAGCGACTCAGACTGCGTTTCTGGCAAAGGGTCGTGTCCTATGACTAACGCAAATGCATTCATCGTTATTGACACACATTGCTTGGTTTGGCACAAGCGCTTTCTGTGGAAAAGGTCATTTTAATGACCGAGCGGAACGGACAGGAACTCCTTCTCTTTCCCGATCATCACAGCTGTGCAATATCTTTTATTATTGTATAATAAATAATAAATAATACATAGTATATAAATATAATAAATACATTATCTTATATTTAGAGCAGGAAATGCATGGAACCATAGTGGCTAAGTAGCCCATTATAGTGTTGCTACAAGCTGTTTTGCATAACTTCCTGTGTTATTTTGTGACGTCATAATATCTCCCTGTAGCCCTTACTGCCAATGTGATTGTCTTGTTGTTTGTAGACCCTTCTTGCCTTTTTGTGTGTGATTCAGTCTTCTCTCATACTTGCTAATAAAGCGCAGAGGAGTATGTAGCAAACTGAGTGGTCTCCAACTTGCCCTTCATTACAATACAATGAAAGAAAATGAAGGAATAGTATGGAACACATGGTTGGATAAATGGCTCTAAGTCATCAAGGGTCTGAGGTATCAAACGAGCCTTAAACCATCACTCTGCTGCCAGATTGCAGTAGATCTGGATGGATCACTTTAAGGGCTATTTCTCCTGACTCATTTTTCTATTGAACTCTATGGAAAAATAAGTCAAGAGAAACAACCCTTCAAGTGATCCATCCATATCTACTGCATATCTGGCAGCAGAGTGATGGTTTGAGGCTTGTTTGATATCTCAGACCCTTGATGACTTACAGCCATTTATCCAACCATGGGTTCCATACTATTCCAGTGTAATTTACAGCTAAATCTAGTTCCTTCTCCCAATTCACATAGAGATCCATTTAAATGCAGGGAGGTTATAGTATCACTCATACCTGAAAATAAGATATCAAGAGTTACTTGATATCCTTTTATACCTAGTCACAATAGCATCACCTGTTTACCTGTGGAATGTTCCAAACATGTGTTTTTTGAACTTCCCAATCTTTTTTTTTACCCCTGTCCCAACTTTTTTGGAACGTGTTGCAGGCATCAAATTCGGAATTAGCGTATATGTACAAAAATCAATAAAGCTTATAAGGTAAAACATTAAATATATTTTCTTTGTACTGTTTTCATTTAAATATATGTAAAAGAAAATTTACAAATCCCTGCTTTCTGCTTTTATGAGCATTTTACATACTGTCCCAAATTTTTTGGAATTGGGGTTTGTACTTAACATAACAAAACACACACTGTGAGTCAGATTTTGGAATTTGGACTGAATCCTGTCCCGAATCTTCTAACTGCCATTTGGTAATCGCTTGTTTGCTCGTTACCTGGTACCTGGGTTCCACTGGACATGCTGTACCCCAGCAGGGCTTTGGGGAGCTGCTCTCACACGGAGCTCACACGCCTCCCGCCCGCCGCTAATGAAGCTACCGTTGCCACTGTTTCGGTTGCTCGGAAACAATGTAACAATGTACCCCGAAGATTTAACGCTGCGGTATTAGCATATGTATTTAAATGAGGATTTAAAATTTGCAAATCCTATTTTAATTATTTCCACCGAATTCTGGACCCTGAGCCCTCAGAAAATAAAGAGGTGGCTGGCACGTGTAGCAATTAATACACTATGCTAATTGAAGCTAATATGGATATGCAGATTTGCAGATTTGCTTAATTAGTAAATATATTTCTCTCTTCTATTGGCACCGGTCTTAAACGGGAGTAAAGACGTGTCAAGTGTGTTTGTTTGATTTCAGCGCCAGGATCCAGGAGGCCTGAACTCCAGCAGCAAACCCTGAAAGAGTATTTACACACGTAACTTCTGATTGGCTCCTTGTTGGCTTTTGGGTTTAAGTGGCGCTCAGCTGATTTAGATGAAAAAAAAAGGAATTTGGGGGGATTTCCTTGGCATTTTTTTTTTTTTGAAGAAAAGAGCAAACTGATGCTTGTATCTCAAGGCTTAATGAACAGTACTGTCTGGTAGCTGAGCGGATTCACAATGTCAACGAGCGAGTGGATAGTGTGTTTATAACACATTAAGTATGTAAGTATATAAGTGGAAAAGAGGATGTTAGGCCAGGGTTCTGCTCATGCCTAGTGAGTGAATCACACAGTTCATGGGTCACTTCCTGTCTCTCATATCCATGTGCTGATTGGCTGAGTGGTTCAGTCTGGTAAGGCACTTCTCCAGTGTGTGTACAATGGTTTGAGAAACCGGGCTTGTAAGCCAAAGGTTGCAGGTTCAATTCCCAGGTACCACTGCCATTGTCTCCTTGAGCAAAGTACTTAACCTGATTGTTTCAGTATATATCCAGCTGTATAAATGGATACAATGTAAAAACGCAAAAAAAATAAGTTTAAAAAGTTGTAAATGCCCGTAATTGGATGTGTGGGTGGATCCAGAGCCGGCTCAACTAAATCAGTAGCATAAGCAGCTGCTTAGAGCCCTGTGACCACCAGGGGGCCCCCTAATTATATTTTATTTATAATTTTGGGTCCTATCCCGCTTAGGGCCTCTCAGTGGCTAGGGCTGGGATTGGGTGGACCCCATGTTCTGGTGTGGAATCCGTACTGTGCCAGTGTACATGCGACTGGCCGAAGTATTTCCCAGGGAAATGAAACAGGATCCTAACAGGATGAGCCTAGCTGTTAAAATTGAACCCGTGCATTTGAATCACCTGTTCTATCCCCTCCTGTCAGAAGCACTCAGCAGTATTTTACAGGTAATTGTGTTCAGTGTTTATGATTTTACCCACGGTTTGATGTGTCTATAAAAAGGCCTCATTGTTTCATGGGCAACCTTTCGAGGTTCAGGGTTTTTCGGTTCCCCTGATGAAGGTGTCCAGAGACACATTGCGTAGGTGGAGTGTTTTTCCCCCCTCTTGCCCTTATGTAATGAAGGCTTTTAGTGACTCATTTAAAGGCTCTTAAAGAGCACCATTTACGATTCTGTGCGCATTTCATCTATTTCATGAGCAAGCGACTACAGCTGTGCTTTTAAGGCAAGCAGCAGTTTTCCCTGCTCACTGATGGGTTTATGTGAGGCAGTGTAGTATAGTGGTTAGAGAACAGGACTGGGTTGCACCAGTTTGGCGTAGGTCATTACTAAATTCAAGCATTTAGTCTCTGCTAAACCCTTAATTGTTACTAGCTAGTTTCAAACTAGTTGCAGTTAGCTAGTTATGCTATAACTTACACCACCTTAGGGGTATGTATAAATATTTAGTAGTTACTAAGCTCTACGTAATAACTAGTAATAACTAGTGTGAGTGGTGCAACCCATTCAAATTTAGTAGTGACTTGCTTAGTTTGCACTTGGTAAGACGCAGTGCAACCGGTTACTGGGCCTGGAACTCACAGGGTTCAGGTCTGATTCCCAGAGGGGTCACTAACGTGGCAATCTGTCATTTTTCAGTTTTGGTTGATTTGGCGACATCTGTGGTGGCTGGGGGTCACTACGGTTAGTTTTCAGACTACAAATCCCAGAGTTCCATTTGAAGCAAAGCTCCAGCCCCAAACAAAGCGGCATGGTATAGCACTCTGAGTCTGATTCACTGAGACCTTTAGCGTGTGCAAAACCAATTAGCACACGCAAAGCCAATAACGTGACCAATGATTGGTCATGGCATTTGTTTTGCACCAATCATTAGTCATGTTATTAGTTTTGTGTGTTCTAAAATGTTTTTGCTAAAGATAGGCCCCAAGTGTTTAATTTTTTTATTTTAGAAGATAATCCCACAGTAGTGTATTTTGGAAAAGAAAACCGCCTGAAGACGATCAACAATGCGGTCCAACGTGGTCATTTTAAGCAACATACCAAACATAATTTTAGGAGCTTGTTCTTCGGCATCCGACATGCGAGTTCCTGTACGTGCGTCATCACATTTGAATACTTGGCGGGATTGTAGCACCCTATGGCACCAATGAAAAATTGTATATAGAGGAGCAATTACAGAATGCAAATACATTGAATGGATATTGCTACAAAAATTCCAGCGTGAAAAGGTGTGAAATCTGGAATTCTTTAACAGGAAAGAAAATGAGAAATTACAGCTGTAAGCTCTGTACTTCAGTAAATACCCTGTAAATGAAGAGATAAATGTAATGTAATGTATGTGGATTTAGTCTTTCCCCCCTGGTGCTCTGTGTGTGTGACAGACAGAGGAAATGTGCAGCCTCCGACTTGTGTCGAATACTGGCTCAGGCTCATTTAAAGACTCTACTGGGTCCATTCACATCAAACAGCCAATAGTGAGAGGGCACAACTCATAATCACACAGGTAACACAAACATAACAGCGGTTGAATCCTGAGGATCCTTATGACATTGAAACAAAAATTCAAAAGGTTTTTTTTTTGTTTCTTATAAAATATATATATTTTTTTCACATATATTTTATAAGAAACAAAAAAAAAAACTTTTGAATTTTTGTTTCAATGTCATAAGATATGCACAACAAAACACCAGAAAGTAAGGTAAACCACCATGTTACCCCTTTAAGAACATGCTTTGTGAAAGTAAGATAACCACCATGTTACCCCTTTAAGAACCTGCTTTGAGGTCTCAATTAGTTCTGCAACAAACCGTACAAACTGATAAATGTTGCCAAACCATTAACATGCATGATATTGTGCAGTACTGCATTATATATGAAAATGGTACCGTATGTCTTAAGAGTAACCCTTAAATTTAATAACCCAACTGCACCTTTGATTTTAAAGCTACTTCTCACAGTAGTGTAACATGAGATCTGAATTCTGGACACAGTAAGGACAGAATATATACATGTGAAAGCTCTGCAGAAGTTTCCATATAGAAGGCATGGTGCTGTAAATAAAACATGCAAACGGCCACAAACCTTCCTCTCAAAAATATCTCATCTTGCATCTTCAGTGAAAAAAAAAATGTCCTTTGGGAATTCAGTTTCATCACATCGTCTGTTCCCCTTCAATACATTTTAGTACATCTCTGAAGTACGTGCTTTGATTTACGTCTCTTATATTCTGACACATTTTTAAGTATACTGCAGTATAATTCTGCTGCGGTGATTATGTTACAATGCAGTAAAATGAGAATTAATCTGTGTAAATACTAAATTGGGTCTCCAGCGCTGTGCTTGAATAGTTCAACTGAGAGACAACATATATGTAGATTTTTATCAACCGGTTGGGCAGTCAAGCTTATTGAATCACACGCTGTTTTACGACTTAATCTAACCGCTAGCGGATTTCAGCGACAATAGGTCACGCTTCTTTATTGTTGTGGCGCTAAATAATCGATCGCTGAAGTTGTAGCGGGATGGTAATGCATCTCAGTTCTACATTGATCTACAGGGAGCGTGCGAGCCGTGGCTTGGAACCGGCGGAACAAACCAGGGGTGCCAATCGGGTCTTTTGTCTTGCCGGAACGACGGCCCACTTGATCTTGGTGCGCCGGCCCTGTAGCCCTGGTCTTAATAATGCCGTCGTCAGCCCAAGCCGGAGATAAGAGCTCATGTAAATGCAACACTTCGAACGGAGCAGAGATGGAACAGGATTGTAGGGAGAAAAATATACAGGGTTTTAGAAAAAAGAATCCCCTAAACAAATAGATTCTGCCCACTTGAGTAAGCACACGCAGTCGTTGGGGTATAATTGTAATTTGTAACTCTTAGGATGTGAGTAAAATCTGAAAACATACTTCTTCAGATCCCTGAGAATTTTCTACAAAACCATTTCCTGTCACACCACGTGCAAGCAAACACAAAATGGACTGTAATTCTGTACACGCAACCAAGTATTGGAGAAAATAAATCTTTTCCTTTAAAAAGTTCCATTGGTACTGTGCAGTAATTTTACTAGCATCTAATTATATCTTTCTTACAGTGCTAAAAGTTCTGTACTACATTCCCACACTTTGGGCTGTGTACACCAGACCCCACACTGTCACCAAACCCGGGCCGTACACCAGACCCACACTGTCACCAAACCCCGGGCCGTACACCAGACCCCACACTGTCACCAAACCCGGGCCGTACACCAGACCCACACTGTCACCAAACCCGGGCCGTACACCAGACCCACACTGTCACCAAACCCCGGGCCGTACACCAGACCCACACTGTCACCAAACCCCGGGCCGTACACCAGACCCACACTGTCACCAAACCATATTCTCCAGAAGATTGGTCTCCAGGTTCTGTGTCGTTCATTGGGGTTGAGCCTGTGGATCTCTCCCACCAGATGCATTCTGGGTAAAAGAGGTTCCATGTCCACCTCCCTGTTCTAAAAGGGTCACTGATCTGCGATGAGACAGGGGGAGAGAGGCTTATTTGAGACAGCGCTACACTAGGTAACGTCATGTTTTCCCCCCCAGTTGTCTGTCTGGCTTTCAGAAGCAGAATTTGATACGTTGTTTGTATGCGTTTGTGTTGTGGTGTGTTTGTGCGAGCGTGGCGTTCGGTGTCAGCAGCCGCATGTCTACCATGGCGTCGCTGAGTGACAGCTACAGGGCTGGGTTTGCGGGGTGGAGTGGTTTATGTGGCTACCGCATGCACGTCACTGCTCACACAAGACGCATTTTATCAATGTATTTATTTATTTTTGGGTCAGGTGCCTCTCAGCATGTTTATGGCGTAGCTCTGGGCGCATGCTCTGGGTACATGCATATTTATGCGCCCGCGAGTGTTGGTGCGTCTGAGGCTCCTTGCCCTTGAACAGGGGTGTCCGTGTGTGTGGGAGTGCGCGGGTGGAGCGCGCGGGTGCAGGGGTGTCCGTGTGTGTGGGAGTGCGCGGGTGGAGTGCGTGGGTAGATTTGGGGGCGTGGCTGGTGGCCCCGCCCCCTCGGTGATTAGACAGTCCTATAATAGCGAGTCAATGTTTCTCCTCCTGGTCCTTTTCACTCCCCCTCCCTCACCCCTGCTTACTCCCTCCATCTCTCTCCTGTCTCCCCATTCCTCTCCCTCTCTCCCTCTCCCTCCCTTTCCCTCTCTCCCCTCCCCTCCCTTTTTCTCTTCTCTCTCTTGCTCGCATGTTAATGTGCATCACATTAGCTAGCCTACAGCTATTGTGCATATGTAAATTTAGTAATGTAAACCAGCTATTTATAGTTCTCTCTCTTTCTGTCTCTCTCTCTCTGTCTCTCGCTCTGTCTCACTCTTTCTCTCTCTCTCTAGGTCTCTCTCGTTTTCCAAACAAAGGGAGAGAAAATGGTTGAGAACTCAGAAAGCACACACACACACACACACACACACATACACACACACACGCACACACACACACACACACACACACACACATACAGACTCTTTCACTCACACACACACACACACACACACACATACACACACACACGCACACACACACACACACACACACACACAGACAGACTCTATCACTCACACACACACACACACACACACTCTCACTCAAACACTCACACACACACACACACACAGACTCTTTCACTCACACACACACACACACAGACTCTCTCACTCACACACTCACACACACACACACACACACACACACACAGACTCTCTCACTCACACACTCACACACACACACACACACACACTCATTCACACACAGACTCTGTCACACACTCACACACACACACACACAGAGTTTCTCACTCACACACACACACAGAAAGACTTTCTCTCTCACTCACTCACACACACACACACACACACACACACACACACACACACATACATACACACAGACTTTCTCACTCTCACTCACACACACACACAAACACAGACACTCTCTCTCTCTGATACACACACACAGTCTGAGACACACAGACACTCTGGCTCTCTCACACACACACAGACTCTCTCTCTTTCTTTCTCTCTCTCACACAGACTCTCACAGACAGACAATTGTGCCCCTGCAGGCATATACACAAGCATGCACACACACACACGCACTCTCACATGCACACACACACACACTCTCACACACACACACACTCACACACACACACACACACACACACACACACTTTCACATGCACACACACACACTCTCACATGCACACACACACACACACACACACACTCTGACATGCACACACACACTCTCACACACACACACACACACACACACACACTTTCACACACACATGCACACACACATACCCTGCTCCCTTCAGCTCAGACAGGGGACCCCCCCCCCCCTCTCACATGCAACATTGATTCTCTGTTATATTACATTTATTAAGGAGTAATAACGTGTAATAATTGGATGTTAAATTAAAGAACTCTTTCCCGGTTATTGCCGTCTCAATTATAATTGTCATTGGGTGGCAGTTATGATGATGTATTAGGGGTTGTGTTTTGTGCGCTGGAGCGTGACCTCGGTGAGTAATGCCTTTCCTGCTCCGCTCCTGGGCCCTCGCCCGTCTTCGACGCTCCGACGTTCCTCCGGAGCGCTGATTGGAATATTAAGCGCTGGTAGAGGGTGGCAGAGAAGGAGAAGGTGTCGGGAAAGATGAGAGGTGTGTGTCTGAGAAGAAGACGGAGGTCAAACACATATTTGAAATTACTTTAACTCTCTGGATGCTGGGTAAATTTTGAAAACACTCCTGTAAGATCCCTGGAAATGTTTCAATGGGAGGCAGGTTACTAACCCCCTAAAGTACATATGAAACGTGATTTTGGTGGGAATGGATGTTTGAACTCAGTGCCAGTAGCTGTTTCAGTGAGTGGTAACCGGGTCAACCCTGCTGTTCGGTAAACAATTATGGGATTGCAGGGGGTGAAAGAGGGATTTTTTTTGGGGGGTCACAGCTTCGGTTACTCTTCCCTATATGGCACCAGTGAGCAGGAGAAGGGCCAACTACACTCAATGGAGGTACATTTTTTGTTTTTTTAAGAAACAAATTCCCAAATGTACCCTGTTCAATTTGGGTACTAATAAGTACCTTTTATATGCTAAATTAATTCTGTATTGCTGGCTAGGGGTACAATTTTATGTACATATAGAGTACCACCCCAGTGACAAGCGTTTTTACCTTTTTAGACACTTTTTCGTACCTTTTTCATACCAGGGCTCAGACCTTCACAGCTGCACACACAT
Organism: Ilyophis sp. 1 JC-2022; assembly: GCA_022702515.1. NCBI lineage: Eukaryota > Metazoa > Chordata > Actinopteri > Anguilliformes > Synaphobranchidae > Ilyophis > Ilyophis sp. 1 JC-2022. The sequence continues at coordinate 3,255,618 of CM040404.1, read as the reverse complement.
TAGCTTCACTGCTAACGGAATGACGGAAAAAATTCAACATTCCTGGTGCTGCATCTTTCTGCCACGGATTTGGCTTCTCTTGGCAGGCTCATAATAACTCATAGCTGTGAGCCTGACTAGAGTGATGCTCTGAGGCGAGATTAGTGAGCCTCGCTTCCCTGGTTGGGCTGTGCTTAATTACCCCAGGGGTACACACCCCATCAGGGGGTACGCACCCCATCAGGGGGTACGCACCCCATCAGGGGGTACACACCCCATCAGAGGGTACACACCCCATCAGGGGGTACACACCCCATCAGAGGGTACACACCCCATCAGGGGGTACACACCCCATCAGGGGGTACACACCCCATTCCTGGAGCACTGCTGTGTTTCTGCTGGTTTTTGTTCCAATCGATTATTCTGTTCCAGATTTCTAAGCGGCTTTATAAATTTCTAAACGGCCACCGTTTGTGTTTTTCTTCCTACTGGTTATTTTTTTTACCTGACTTGCTGGCTTTTTGGGGGCCTGGTTTCTCCAGTGTTTCCTTTATAAAGCTTCTTTGTGACAGTATCTCAGTATACAAATATAATTGGGTTGAATTTAATCTACCCCAGAGTGAAAGACTTTCTCCCGTTACGCTTGTGCAGTGTACAGCTGAAACGAATTTATTTATCAAAAATATCAGATCAAAAAATGTATTAGACTAATTAAATAATTAAGAAGCTGACATGAAATTCCAAAACAGATGGGCTCTGCTTGTGTACTCTAGGAATAAACTCCACTTGTTCTGATAAACTATGGTCTGGTATAGCAGCATTATAGGCATAGAAACATAGACACAATCACACAGGAAACCAGTGTCAGTCTTTCATTTGTTTTACACATGCTCTACTGAGAGAGTCTAGAGTTGGGGCTACGTGTGCATAAAAACACAAAGGCTTTGTTTAGACTATCATATTTCTTTCACATACACGATATGTATCTGATGTATCTGATGTATCCGATCGTTTCCTTGAAGTCTAAACAGCAGGTAATCCCCTGGAATCTGATATTTTCAATTCCGTTTTGGAACCCGTTCGTATGTGGTCCTAAATCTGATACGTATCCAAAACCTGGCCATGCCACTTGTCTGACCAGTCAGGTCTCATTTTTTTGCGTCTCAAGAGCTCTTTTTGTCACTAAACATGTGACAGTGTAAAATTGTGTCATCATTTCATGACAGAAATGAGAACCATAACATTACCCATTTCCTTATTTATCCATCGTTTTATTTATTTAAATGTACCTGTTTGTTCAGATTTTTGTAACAGTAATAGTCTTTTGCTGAAAAGTGTCTTTGGGTGACCTGACAAGCCTGTCTAAACACACAAATCCGATGTGGACACTTGTAAAATGATTGTGTGGACAGTCGCCCAAAAAATGTCATCAAGTTAAAAAAATGAAGGCCTGCTATCTAAAAAAACCTGAGGCCAGTGGCCTGTACCCACACATATCAGACACACAACAGGTGCTCAAATATGCAAAACTCACATAGGCCTGTATTCAATGCCCATTTGTCCTTACATGTGAAAGTTTAGTTTTTTCCACAAACACAGTTTTGTCAGAGAAGAAAAATTGTGGTCAGTTTTATCGAGTTTCCCTCAATTCGCCAAACCGTGCTTGAAAGGGGAAATAAAAACTCTAACATTTGCATTTAATCGTGAGTTCAGACTTAAGGACAAATGTTGATTGAATCCAAGCCATAAATAAACAAAACACGTACTGCGCTGCAACCACAGTAGCATGCCAATGCAAATACACTGAGATATTCACACAAACTCACTGGGGCCATGTTCTGTCTAGAATAAGCAAACACACATATACATAGATTAATAAAAAGATAACAAATAGTGAGTAAGACTACACCTCCCATCAGGGAGTTTGGCTCCAGAGAGTGACTCAAACGTCTCTGTCAGTCCCCGGTAAACACTGGATTCAGCCTATTCTCATTGGGCTACTTTACGAATAAATTTGCATATTCCACAGCTCAGTTTTCCTGCTCATTAACACATACATGATGGCCTGATAATCACAAGGCTGTTAAAAAAGTATATGTTTTATTGCCCTTTTGATATTAATTAAGTGTGTTTTTACTTTCCTGTTAATAGTGAATGTGTGTGTATATGTGTGTGTGTGTGTGTGTGTGTGTATATGTGTGTGTGTGTGTGTGTGTGTGTGTGTGTATATGTGTGTATATATGTGTCTGTGTGTGTGTATATGTGTGTGTGTGTGTGTGTGTGTGTGTGTGTGTTTATGTGTGTGCATATGTGCATCCGTGTGTACATTCGTGTATGTGCGCATGTGTGTGTTTGCATGTTTCTGTGTGTGTGTGTGTGTGTGTATGTGTTCTGATTGTGCAGTGATGGAATATTCAATCTCAGATATTCTCTCTTTAAAACCCATGGAAAAGAATGTAGCACTTTCCTGCAATCTGATTGGTTCAAGACCATTTTATTCAGCATTATGTCATAGATCAATGTTTGATTTGGCTTGAATTACTGTCTCCAGTTGGAGCCCCAACTATATGGGAACATAATTAATCAGACAAAATAAGTGACAAATGGTTTTATTCGCAAAGCACATCCTTGGAATTTGGGTGAACCTATATCTCACTTCATAGTGTCGTAAACTTATGAGCAATTGGCAGGTGATAGTAACGCAAGGTTATGAGCAACCTGGTCAAGCTCACAGGACCGTAAGAGTATGAGGTTGACGGGAGAAGCGAAAGTCACAATGCTAATGTTTAATCTGTGGCCCCAGCACCAGGAACGTGGAAATTCCCCCCTTTGCGACAAAGTAGAAGTGATGGTTTATGGACAAATGTCAGGCCGCAAACACCCACTACGGGACAGTTAAGTCAACGACCCACTCAATTCTGCTTAGAATGATGGTTTCTCAGATAGTCTGTGGGCTCTTGCTTTGAGAAATAAACATCCCTAAATGGATTATTTTGTTTAGTTTTATTTTTATTTTATTACAGCTTGAAAACAGGACGTCAGCTTCTCTGTAGGTTTTAATAAAGAAAAAGCTTAGTTAAAGCATAACCATGTTTAGAGAACATAGCCTGGTGCACATAGCATAACCATGTTTAGAGAACATAGCTTGGTACACACAGCATAACCATGTTTAGAGAACATAGCCTGGTGCACATAGCATAACCGTGTTTAGAGAACATAGCCTGGTGCACATAGCATAACCGTGTTTAGAGAACATAGCCTGGTACACACAGCATAACCGTGTTTAGAGAACATAGCCTGGTGCACATAGCATAACCGTGTTTAGAGAACATAGCCTGGTGCACATAGCATAACCGTGTTTAGAGAACATAGCCTGGTGCACATAGCATAACCGTGTTTAGAGAACATAGCCTGGTACACACAGCATAACCATGTTTAGAGAACATAGCCTGGTGCACATAGCATAACCGTGTTTAGAGAACATAGCCTGGTGCACATAGCATAACCGTGTTTAGAGAACATAGCCTGGTGCACATAGCATAACCGTGTTTAGAGAACATAGCCTGGTACACACAGCATAACCGTGTTTAGAGAACATAGCCTGGTACACACAGCATAACCATGTTTAGAGAACATAGCCTGGTGCACATAGCATAACCGTGTTTAGAGAACATAGCCTGGTACACATAGCATAACCATGTTTAGAAAACATAGCCTGGTACACATAGCATAACCGTGTTTAGAGAACATAGCCTGGTACACACAGCATAACCATGTTTAGAGAACATAGCCTGGTACACACAGCATAACCATGTTTAGAGAACATAGCCTGGTGCACATAGCATAACCGTGTTTAGAGAACATAGCCTGGTACACATAGCATAACCATGTTTAGAGAACATAACCTGGTACACACAGTATAACCATGTTTAGAGAACATAGCCTGGTACACACAGCATAACCATGTTTAGAGAACATAGCCTGGTACACATAGCATAACCGTGTTTAGAGAACATAGCCTGGTACACATAGCAAAACCATGTTTAGAGAACATAGCCTGGTACACACAGCATAACCGTGTTTAGAGAACAT
>CM040404.1:3201547-3246547 GCA_022702515.1 Ilyophis sp. 1 JC-2022 | reverse complement strand
TCTCTTCTTTTTTATTTTTTTTGATTCATTATGCGTTTCCTCCTCCCGCGCCTTCAGGTGCGAAGCGACCGCTGATCATCGGTGGGGGAGGATTGGTATTCACAGCCATGTCCGTCTGAAAAAATAAGCACATATGCATTTGAAATACGGAGGAGAGGCTGTCTGCTCTTCCGGGCCAAACCGAGTCCGTGTATTATTCATGATGCTTTTATAAATTTGCTTTTCCGCCCCCCCCCCCCCCCCCCCCTTCTGAATCGTTATTCGAGATGACCGACAGAAGCGACAGTCACTGCTCAGGATTCTCTGGAACCTTCCGTGAGCCCTCGGCACGGTGAAAAACGCCTCAACGCCCTTTTTTTAAGCGATGCACGTAAGGCAAAGGGTCATGGCTGTAACTGTGGTAATGAGGTCTTGAATAGGGCGTGGTCTTTCTGGCACAGCGCCACCTGCTGTAATCTCTGTGTGTTGTTTCTGCGCTGGTGTCCGTCGTGAGCCTCATCCCTGGTCGATCCCAATTCCCTCCCCAAATCTGGAGTGTCCAACTGTCTGCAACCGCGGCCGGGTTCCATTGTGTGAACCACCCTGTTTATTCAGGAGAGATGGGACGTCCGCGGTTCTCCTCCGAAACACGTGGCATCATACAGCTGCTTCTTTTCACATCGCAGACCGCAGCTAAGCTCTCACAGAGCAGCGTCAGAGGAGGGACCTTTCATATGCGGCTTTGATATGCAGTTTTACGAGCGCACTTATTGGCCAGCAGGGGTCGCCCAAGAGCAATGAAACGCGAACCCCTGTCCAAATGAACGTCCCCCCCATACCCTGGCGGACCCAATCGCGTGTCGCCCTGTGGAGCTACCGGCCACAGTCAGCACCGGCGCGGTCCGGATTTGGTTCGAGGCCGTGAGGCTCATCCATGCGCCACAGTGTGCGGCCTTAACCGAATGAGCCACCCAGCAGCTTATTTCCTAACTTTTGACAGTTGGAGGGGTTTTTATCTTTATCCTTCATTCTTAGACTTTTGTGCTGTTGTCGCTCCACGGCGTCTCCGCGTGATCAACCCAGCTACAGCCTCAGTAAGAGGCTAATCTCCGCATGATCAACCCAGCTACAGCCTCAGTAAGAGGCTAATCTCCGCATGATCAACCCAGCTACAGCCTCAGTAAGAGGCTAATCTCCGCGTGATCAACCCAGCTACAGCCTCAGTAAGAGGCTAATCTCCGCGTGATCAACCCAGCTACAGCCTCAGTAAGAGGCTAATCTCCGCGTGATCAACCCAGCTACAGCCTCAGTAAGAGGCTAATCTCCGCGTGATCAACCCAGCTACAGCCTCAGTAAGAGGCTAATCTCCGCATGATCAACCCAGCTACAGCCTCAGTAAGAGGCTAATCTACAGCACACCTGGATCCATTCCTTATCTCATATCTTACTTTAACCAGGTAAATAACTGCACAATAACAATAAACAATAATAACGCATCTAGAATGACTTCACTTTAGAAAAAGCAGCCGAACGCTGAACACCATTTCTAAAATTAAAAAAATATTTATTTTTCACCCACCTTCTGTACAGAAATCTTTAATATGATTGTACGTTTGTATGATTGCTTTTGAATATGTCTTGGTGGAAATTCGGAAATTCTCAGGGAGTGTTTTTACCACCAGTCACTATAAACCGTGGCAGTGGCAGAAATGTTTTAAAAAAAACACATTTTCACCAATGTTCAGTTTAAAGTTATTCATTATGATCGTACATTTTGAATAGAGACGTTTTTCATTGTTGAAAAGTTCCAGGCATCCACAGGAATGTTTAAAAAATATATATATAATTTATATATATATACTGTATATATTTTTTTAAGTTTACCAGGATCTGAAGAGATAAAGTACATAAAATGCGTAAAATGTAAATATGTAATCTGGCTAACCATGGTTTGGTCTATATGACCCAAAATTACAATTTGTTTTTGTATAATTTCTCATTTTATTTAGCAAACACCTTTAAGGCATCATATAAAATTTGGAAATACGTGTCAAAAATATATTTGGAGCTTTTATGTTTTTTTAATATATATATTGACCCATTACAAAATAATATGCAGGCCTATTATTGCACACAACACAGTTTTTACCATCTACCAATTAAACATGAATATTAACAGAAATACAATGTGCTTCACCTGCACAAGAGATTATTTTTAATCAATATGAATAACATTATAGATCGTACCATGACCAAAATGCATGGTTAAGGTTTCACAGAAAAAGCAAAACATATCATTCAGTCAAATTCATTGCACTGTTTCTCAGAGATAAGAATAGTTCATGATATATCTAAGCAAGACCACATGCCTGCATATTTGAAGCTCCATAAAATATCAAAAGTCAAAAGCCGTGTACTTTTTTATGTAGGTAGTGGCAGTTCATAATTTTATTTTAGGAATATAGACTTTAAAAAAAAAAAAAACTTTTATTACTAACATTACTGATAACTTATCTTTTAAAAGCCTTTAATGAATCAGTGATATCTATTTGGTCTTAAAGCCCTGCCTCTGAGATATTGATAAGCCGTTACCAATTGAAATGTAGTGTTTAAATAATGTATTTATTATCCGTTTTAAATAATGCATTTATTAGCTGTTGACGTGTGTTAAATGGCGGCTTTGTGCAGAGCGGACGCATAGAAAAGGTCTTAATGGGGTTTTTATAGGGAGTCGCAGGGAAAATGTTATTTAATTCTATGAAACTGCTGTTTGTCGGCCCTGTTTACAAAAGCCTGACTGTGTCCAAGGCCATAAAAACAACACTGTGACATTTCTACAATCAGCTGTTGTTGTCTGCTTGATCTTGGCCCAACTGCGTCCTCTGTATTAAAATAAGTTTTTGTTCAAAGCCTATCTGACTTCAGAATGCAATGCGGTGCTGATAATGAATGCACTGGAAAAATTATTATTAATCAACAGCCAATTGTAAAGTAATTTAGTTGCAGCAACAGGGAGGTTGTTCACTTTAGATTTGTTTGATTAGTGTAGCTTAACCAACTAGAGCTCCATCACCAGACTCATGCTGATTGGCTCAGGAGTCATACGGAACATCGTATGATTGGTCGACTACAGTTCTGCCCAGTTAGGCAATCCCCACCTTGGGTGTGTCCCAATATTCTCCTCTCCTCTCCTCCCTTCCTCCACTCCCCCACTACCACTCGTCTCCTCTCCTCCTTTCCTCCACTCCCCCACTACCACTCGTCTCCTCTCCTCCTTTCCTCCACTCCCCCACTACCACTCATCTCCTCACCTCCTGTCATCCACTCCCCCACTACCACTCCTCTCCTCTCCTCCTTTCCTCCACTCCCCCACTACCACTCGTCTCCTCTCCTCCTTTCCTCCACTCCCCCACTACCACTCGTCTCCTCTCCTCCTTTCCTCCACTCCCCCACTACCACTCGTCTCCTCACCTCCTGTCATCCACTCCCCCACTACCACTCGTCTCCTCACCTCCTCTCCTCCACTACCACTCCTCTCCTCCTTTCCTCCACTCCCCCACTACCACTCCTCTCCTCCCTTCCTCCACTCCCCCACTACCACTCCTCTCCTCTCCTCCTTTCCTCCACTCCCCCACTACCACTCCTCTCCTCCCTTCCTCCACTCCCCCACTACCACTCCTCTCCTCCCTTCCTCCACTCCCCCACTACCACTCCTCTCCTCTCCTCCTTTCCTCCACTCCCCCACTACCACTCCTTTCCTCCACTCCCCCACTACCACTCCTCTCCTCCCTTCCTCCACTCCCCCACTACCACTCCTCTCCTCCTTTCCTCCACTCCCCCACTACCACTCCTCTCCTCCCTTCCTCCACTCCCCCACTACCACTCGTCTTCTCTCCTCCTTTCCTCCACTCCCCCACTACCACGCCTCTCCTACCCTCCTTTCCTCCACTCCCCCACTACCACTCCTCTCCTCCCTTCCTCCACTCCCCCACTACCACTCGTCTCCTCTCCTCCTTTCCTCCACTCCCCCACTACCACTCGTCTCCTACCCTCCTTTCCTCCACTCCCCCACTACCACTCCTCTCCTCCCTTCCTCCACTCCCCCACTACCACTCCTCTCCTCTCCTCCTTTCCTCCACTCCCCCACTACCACTCCTCTCCTCCTTTCCTCCACTCCCCCACTACCACTCCTCTCCTCCCTTCCTCCACTCCCCCACTACCACTCCTCTCCTCCTTTCCTCCACTCCCCCACTACCACTCCTCTCCTCCCTTCCTCCACTCCCCCACTACCACTCGTCTCCTCTCCTCCTTTCCTCCACTCCCCCACTACCACTCGTCTCCTACCCTCCTTTCCTCCACTCCCCCACTACCACTCCTCTCCTCCCTTCCTCCACTCCCCCACTACCACTCCTCTCCTCCTTTCCTCCACTCCTCTCCTACCCTCCCTTCCTCCACTCCCCCACTACCACTCCTCTCCTCCCTTCCTCCACTCCCCCACTACCACTCCTCTCCTCCCTTCCTCCACTCCCCACTACCACTCCTCTCCTCCCTTCCTCCACTCCCCCACTACCACTCCTCTCCTCCCTTCCTCCACTCCCCCACTACCACTCGTCTCCTCTCCTCCTTTCCTCCACTCCCCCACCTCTCCTACCCTCCTTTCCTCCACTCCCCCACTACCACTCCTCTCCTCCCTTCCTCCACTCCCCCACTACCACTCGTCTCCTCTCCTCCTTTCCTCCACTCCCCCACTACCACTCGTCTCCTACCCTCCTTTCCTCCACTCCCCCACTACCACTCCTCTCCTCCCTTCCTCCACTCCCCCACTACCACTCGTCTCCTCTCCTCCTTTCCTCCACTCCCCCACTACCACTCCTCTCCTACCCTCCTTTCCTCCACTCCCCCACTACCACTCCTCTCCTCCCTTCCTCCACTCCCCCACTACCACTCCTCTCCTCCCTTCCTCCACTCCCCCACTACCACTCCTCTCCTCCCTTCCTCCACTCCCCCACTACCACTCGTCTCCTCTCCTCCTTTCCTCCACTCCCCCACTACCACGCCTCTCCTACCCTCCTTTCCTCCACTCCCCCACTACCACTCCTCTCCTCCCTTCCTCCACTCCCCCACTACCACTCGTCTCCTCTCCTCCTTTCCTCCACTCCCCCACTACCACTCGTCTCCTACCCTCCTTTCCTCCACTCCCCCACTACCACTCCTCTCCTCCCTTCCTCCACTCCCCCACTACCACTCGTCTCCTCTCCTCCTTTCCTCCACTCCCCCACTACCACTCCTCTCCTACCCTCCTTTCCTCCACTCCCCCACTACCACTCGTCTCCTCTCCTCCTTTCCTCCACTCCCCCACTACCACTCCTCTCCTACCCTCCTTTCCTCCACTCCCCCACTACCACTCGTCTCCTACCCTCCTTTCCTCCACTCCCCCACTACCACTCCTCTCCTACCCTCCTTTCCTCCACTCCCCCACTACCACTCCTCTCCTACCCTCCTTTCCTCCACTCCCCCACTACCACTCCTCTCCTCCACTCCCCCAACACCACTCCTCTCCTACCTGGAAGCATGCAAAACTGCCTGAACATACGTTTCAAGTAAAAGCAGTTGCATGTACAGTGTGTACCTGACATTGTGCTTTGTGCCGAGACATTAATTAATATGTAACCATTAATATGTAATCAGCAACATCAGATTAAAACACAACGATCGGTTTCCGGGACACGGAGGAGAGGAGGTGGTAGTGGAGGAAAGGAGGATGCATTTTTCTAGTATTGGGACACACCCCTTATCTCACCATAGCAACTTCTACGGTTCACTGGGCATGTGCGGTCTGCACCAGCAATGGCAGCTCAGATCAGCTGAGAGACTTCAGTAGTGAAATAAACCTTTACTGGATTTAGTGCTCACGGGATGAATCATCTCTGATAGTTAGGCCACATTGCATCAGTGTATTTAGCACGACACCTTTATTCTGTGAGTCCTATAGTTGTCTTCTCAGACTTCCATGACTACACATATCCAGGTTACAGGTGTTCATTGACACCTGCAGCCAAAGCAAGGCCAAGGCATCACTGTTATGGAAGGTTTGGCGTACGTCTCCTGTAAAATGCCCCCCAAGTTCTCAGGAGGGGCAGCGCAGGTCATAGTTCACATTCTGACCTTGATCCACAGCGACTGACACAGCCTACAGTTTTTTACAAACAATCCATTAACTGTGTGTACCATTATTATTACTTTATTATTATTATTACTTAACACTTGACTCGAGGGTATAATGGCTGTGCCCCGACTAGTTTGAACCCGCAGCCTTTCCCTAACCACTATGCTACACTGCCGCCCAGTGTAGAGGGGTCTCTGTTCTCTGAAACGGGGTCCCCAGTGACAGCGGGACCCAGTTCTGGGGAGCCGTGTGAGGCATCCTGGATAGCACTGGCTGGAGCAACACTTCATCCATCATGATTAGTGTGGGGGTCCCCTGCGTGGGCGGTCTGTCATGGTGGGGGTCCCTGTCGTTAGTGGCTATTATAGCCTCCCAGCAGGGCTATGTTTTAATTGGGCCCCCCCTGGGTGGGTGTCCCAATGTCACAACCCCCCCTGGGCCTGGCCCACACGGGCTGGCATGCTGTCTCCCTGGGGCAGAGCGCTAAACACTTTCACACATAACCCCCCCCTCCCCAAACACACACACACACGCACTCAGACTCACACACACACACAGACTCACTCACACACACACACGCACTCAGACTCACACTTACACACACACACACTTACACACACTCACCCACTCACACTCACACACACGCACTCACACACACACACACACACACACACACACAGACTCACACACACACGCACTCACTCACACACGCACTCAGACTCACACACAGACTCACACACACACGCACTCACTCACACACACACACAGACTCACACCCACTCACTCACTCACACCCACTCACTCACACACACACACGCACTCAGACTCACACACACGCACTCACACACACACACGCACTCAGACTCACACACACTTACACACACTCAGACTCACACACACACACACTCTTACAAACTCACTCACACAAACACCCACTTACACACTCACACACACACCCACTCACACACACACATGCACTCAGACTCACACACAGACTCACACACACAAGCACTCACTCACACACACACACAGACTCACACACACACACACACACACTCAGACTCACACACACTCAGACTCACACACACACACACTCTTACAAACTCACTCACACAAACACCCACTCACACACTCACACACACACCCACTCACACACACACATGCACTCAGACTCACACACAGACTCACACACACAAGCACTCACTCACACACACACACAGACTCACACACACACACACACTCAGACTCACACACACTTACACACACTCAGACTCACTCACACACACCCACTTACACACTCACACACACACCCACTCTCACACACACACACACACACACACAGGCTTGTCACAGGGTGCAGGCTGCTTCTCCTCAGCTGACAGGTAGATTGTTTAGATGTTACCATTAAATCATTTATTTTGACTGGAAATCTCTTTCGAGAACCCGGGCGGTGTGTGTGTACGTGTGTACGTGTGTACGTGTGTACATGTGTGTGTGTGTGTGTACGTGTGTGTGTGTGTGTGTGTGTGTGTGTACGTGTGTGTACGTGTGTGTGTACGTGTGTGTGTGTGTGTGTGTGTGTGTGTGTGTGTGTGTGTGTGTGTGTGTGTGTGTGTGTTGCATGCTGTACAGGTGGTTGTATTCTGCGGGAGAACAGAAGGGTCTCTCCATACATCCAAGCGTTCACTTATCTGCGTTTAATAAAAATTCTGAGTGTGTTTCTCCGATCCCTGTGAGCGCGTTTTTTGAGAATGTGGCAGAAGTGATTCTGTCAGAGAGGAAAGCTTCTGATCCCCCCAGGAAGGAGACGGGGCTCGCAGGAGGAGACGCAAAAGGAGACGGGGCTCGCAGGAGGAGACGGGGCTCGCAGAAGGAGGTGGGGCTCGCAGGAGGGCTGTTTCCATTGGCTAATCCACCCTAGCTACAAGTTTACCTTTATGGAGTTCTGTTCCATTACAACAACCTTGCTGGAAAACAGTCCTGTGTGTTTGTGTGCATGTTTGCGTGTGTGAGTGTGTGTGTGCATGTTTGCGCGTGTGTGTGTGTGTGTGTGTTGTGCATGTTTGCGTTTTTAGTACGAGCCCCCCCCCGCCCAGTGTGTTTCAGTGCTGGAAGTGGAAGCTGACAGGAACAGTGACAGCTCTCTAATTACCCCCTCACTGTAGACGGTGACGTGGGCTGGGACGTGTTGCTCATCGACGCCCCCCCCCCCCCCCACAGCACACTCCTCTCGCTGAATTATGCATGCAGGTATACCCATCAGTATTCATAACAGGAGCGCCTAAAGAAGCCAGGGCAGCCAGCCAATCACACCACTCTACCTTCCCTCTCCCTAACTCTCTCTTTAAGACTCTCTCTCTTTCTCAGTATGTCTCTCGCTCTCTCGCTCTCTCTCTTTTCTCTCTCTCTTTCTTCTCCCCCCCTCTCTCTCTCTTTCTCAGTATGTCTCTCTCTCTCCCTCTCTCTCCGGCTGTTTCTCTCGTTTGCATTCTCTCATGCTGGTTACTTCTCACTTTCACATACATATTTAGTTTTTCTCTCTCTCTTTCTCTCAAAATAAAGAGTAATTTCTCTTTCTCCCTCTCTGACTTTAGTAGATAAATATATATATAAAAAGGTTAAATATAAAAAGGAAAGGTGCCGTATGTTTACATCTCAAATAATTTACGACTGCTTTACCTTTCCTTTCCACCAGACTGCTTATATGTGAACACAACAGGTTATTTACCTGAAGGTAACACACACACAGACAAATCACACAAGCACACATACACACACACACACACACACACACACACACACACACACACACACACACACACACACACACACACACAGACAAATCACACAAGCACACATACACACACACACACACACACACACAGACAAATCACACAAGCACACATACACACACACACAGAAACATAAACATTCATATATTAAAACTTTGCATCTTAGCAAAGTCCTGTCATTATAGCTTTATATTGGACTGCACACACCCTGCACTGGGCATTATTAGACTAGACACACCCTGCACTGGGCATGATTAGACTACACACACCCTGCACTGGGCATGATTAAACTACACACACCCTGCCCTGGGCATGATTAGACTAGACACACCCTGCACTGGGCATGATTAGACTAGACACACCCTGCACTGGGCATGATTAGACTACACACACCCTGCACTGGGCATGATTAAACTACACACACCCTGCCCTGGGCATGATTAGACTAGACACACCCTGCACTGGGCATGATTAGAATGCACACACCCTGCACTGGGCATGATTAGAATGCACACACCCTGCACTGGACATTATTAGAATGCACACACCCTGCACTGGACATTATTAGAATGCACACACCCTGCACTGGGCATTATTAGAATGCACACACCCTGCTCTGGGCATAATTAGAATGCACACACCCTGCACTGGGCATGATTAGAATGCACACACCCTACACTGGGCATGATTAGAATGCACACACCCTGCACTGGGCATGATTAGAATGCACACACCCTACACTGGGCATGATTAGAATGCACACATCCTGCACTGGGCATGATTAGAATGCACACACCCTGCACTGGGCATGATTAGAATGCATACACCCTGCACTGGGCATGATTAGAATGCACACACCCTGCACTGGACATTATTAGAATGCACACACCCTGCACTGGGCATGATTAGAATGCACACACCCTGCACTGGGCATGATTAGAATGCACACACCCTACACTGGGCATGATTAGAATGCACACACCCTGCACTGGACATTATTAGAACGCACACACCCTGCACTGGGCATTATTAGAATGCACACACCCTGCACTGGACATTATTAGAATGCACACACCCTGCACTGGGCATGATTAGAATGCACACACCCTGCACTGGACATGATTAGAATGCACACACCCTACACTGGGCATGATTAGAATGCACACACCCTGCACTGGACATTATTAGAATGCACACACCCTGCACTGGGCATTATTAGAATGCACACACCCTGCACTGGACATTATTAGAATGCACACACCCTGCACTGGGCATGATTAGAATGCACACACCCTGCACCGGACATGATTAGAATGCACACACCCTACACTGGGCATGATTAGAATGCACACACCCTGCACTGGACATTATTAGAATGCACACACCCTGCACTGGGCATGATTAGAATGCACACACCCTGCACTGGGCATGATTAGAATGCACACACCCTGCACTGGGCATGATTAGAATGCACACACCCTGCACTGGACATTATTAGAATGCACACACCCTGCACTGGTCATGATTAGAATGCACACACCCTACACTGGGCATGATTAGAATGCACACACCCTGCACTGGACATTATTAGAATGCACACACCCTGCACTGGACATGATTAGAATGCACACACCCTGCACTGGACATGATTAGAATGCACACACCCTGCACTGGACATGATTAGAATGCACACACCCTGCACTGGACATTATTAGAATGCACACACCCTGCACTGGGCATGATTAGAATGCACACACCCTGCACTGGACATTATTAGAATGCACACACCATGCACTGGGCATTATTAGAATGCACACACCCTGCACTGGACATTATTAGAATGCACACACCCTGCACTGGACATTATTAGAATGCACACACCCTGCACTGGGCATGATTAGAATGCACACACCCTGCACTGGACATGATTAGAATGCACACACCCTGCACTGGACATTATTAGAATGCACACACCCTGCACTGGGCATGATTAGAATGCACACACCCTGCACTGGGCATGATTAGAATGCACACACCCTGCACTGGGCATGATTAGAATGCACACACCCTGCACTGGACATTATTAGAATGCACACACCCTACACTGGGCATGATTAGAATGCACACACCCTACACTGGGCATGATTAGAATGCACACACCCTGCACTGGACATTATTAGAATGCACACACCCTGCACTGGACTTGATTAGAATGCACACACCCTGCACTGGACATGATTAGAATGCACAAAACCTGCACTGGACATGATTAGAATGCACACACCCTGCACTGGACATTATTAGAATGCACACACCCTGCACTGGGCATGATTAGAATGCACACACCCTGCACTGGACATTATTAGAATGCACACACCATGCACTGGGCATGATTAGAATGCACACACCCTGCACTGGGCATTATTAGAATGCACACACCCTGCACTGGACATTATTAGAATGCACACACCCTGCACTGGGCATGATTAGAATGCACACACCCTGCACTGGACATGATTAGAATGCACACACCCTGCACTGGACATGATTAGAATGCACACACCCTGCACTGGACATGATTAGAATGCACACACCCTGCACTGGACATTATTAGAATGCACACACCCTGCACTGGACATTATTAGAATGCACACACCCTGCACTGGACATTATTAGAATGCACACACCCTGCACTGGACATGATTAGAATGCACACACCCTGCACTGGACATGATTAGAATGCACACACCCTGCACTGGGCATTATTAGAATGAACACACCCTGCACTGGACATTATTAGAATGCACACACCCTGCACTGGGCATGATTAGAATGCACACACCCTGCACTGGACATGATTAGAATGCACACACCCTGCACTGGACATGATTAGAATGCACACACCCTGCACTGGACATTATTAGAATGCACACACCCTGCACTGGACATTATTAGAATGCACACACCCTGCACTGGGCATGATTAGAATGCACACACCCTGCACTGGACATTATTAGAATGCACACACCCTGCACTGGGCATGATTAGAATGCACACACCCTGCACTGGACATGATTAGAATGCACACACCCTGCACTGGACATTATTAGAATGCACACACCCTGCACTGGGCATTATTAGAATGCACACACCCTGCACTGGACATTATTAGAATGCACACACCCTGCACTGGGCATGATTAGAATGCACACACCCTGCACTGGGCATGATTAGAATGCACACACCCTGCACTGGACATGATTAGAATGCACACACCCTGCACTGGACATTATTAGAATGCACACACCCTGCACTGGGCATGATTAGAATGCACACACCCTGCACTGGACATGATTAGAATGCACACACCCTGCACTGGGCATGATTAGAATGCACACACCCTGCACTGGACATGATTAGAATGCACACACCCTGCACTGGGCATGATTAGAATGCACACACCCTGCACTGGGCATGATTAGAATGCACACACCCTGCACTGGGCATGATTAGAATGCACACACTCTGCACTGGACATTATTAGAATGCACACACCCTGTACTGGACATTATTAGAATGCACACACCCTACACTGGGCATGATTAGAATGCACACACCCTACACTGGGCATGATTAGAATGCACACACCCTGCACTGGGCATGATTAGAATGCACACACCCTGCACTGGGCATGATTAGAATGCACACACCCTGCACTGGGCATGATTAGAATGCACACACCCTACACTGGGCATGATTAGAATGCACACACCCTGCACTGGGCATGATTAGAATGCACACACCCTGCACTGGGCATGATTAGAATGCACACACCCTGCACTGGGCATGATTAGAATGCACACACCCTACACTGGGCATGATTAGAATGCACACACCCTGCACTGGGCATGATTAGAATGCACACACCCTGCACTGGGCATGATTAGAATGCACACACCCTACACTGGGCATGATTAGAATGCACACACCCTGCACTGGGCATGATTAGAATGCACACACCCTGCACTGGGCATGATTAGAATGCACACACCCTACACTGGGCATGATTAGAATGCACACACCCTGCACTGGGCATGATTAGAATGCACACACCCTACACTGGGCATGATTAGAATGCACACACCCTGCACTGGGCATGATTAGAATGCAAACACCCTGCACTGGGCATGATTAGAATGCACACACACCCTGCACTGGGCATGATTAGAATGCACACACACCCTACACTGGGCATGATTAGAATGCACACACCCTGCACTGGGCATGATTAGAATGCACACACGCTGCACTGGGCATGATTAGAATGCACACACCCTACACTGGGCATGATTAGAATGCACACCCCCTGCACTAGACATTATTAGAATGCACACCACCTGCACTGGGCATTATTAGAATGCACACACCCTGCACTGGACATTATTAGAATGCACACACCCTGCACTGGACATTATTAGAATGCACACACCCTGCACTGGACATTATTAGAATGCACACACCCTGCACTGGACATTATTAGAATGCACACACCCTGCACTGGACATTATTAGAATGCACACCCCCTGCACTAGACATTATTAGAATGCACACACCCTGCTCTGGGCATAATTAGAATGCACACACCCTGCTCTGGGCATAATTAGAATGCACACACCCTGCACTGGGCATGATTAGAATGCACACACCCTGCACTGGGCATGATTAGAATGCACACACCCTACACTGGGCATGATTAGAATGCACACACCCTGCACTGGGCATGATTAGAATGCACACACCCTGCACTGGACATTATTAGAATGCACACACCCTGCACTGGGCATTATTAGAATGCACACACCCTGCACTAGGCATGATTATAATGCACACACCCTGCACTGGGCATGATTAGAATGCACACACCCTGCACTGGTCATGATTAGAATGCACACACACCCTGCACTGGACATTATTAGAATGCACACACCCTGCACTGGGCATGATTAGAATGCACACACCCTGCACTGGGCATGATTAGAATGCACACACCCTGCACTGGGCATGATTAGAATGCACACACCCTGCACTGGGCATGATTAGAATGCACACACCCTGCACTGGACATTATTAGAATGCACACACCCTGCACTGGGCATGATTAGAATGCACACACCCTGCACTGGGCATGATTAGAATGCACACACCCTGCACTGGGCATGATTAGAATGCACACACCCTGCACTGGACATGATTAGAATGCACACACCCTGCACTGGACATTATTAGAATGCACACACCCTGCACTGGGCATTATTAGAATGCACACACCCTGCACTAGGCATGATTAGAATGCACACACCCTGCACTGGACATTATTAGAATGCACACACCCTGCTCTGGGCATAATTAGAATGCACACACCCTGCACTGGGCATGATTAGAATGCACACACCCTGCACTGGGCATGATTAGAATGCACACACCCTACACTGGGCATGATTAGAATGCACACACCCTGCACTGGACATTATTAGAATGCACACACCCTGCACTGGGCATTATTAGAATGCACACACCCTGCACTGGGCATGATTAGAATGCACACACCCTGCTCTGGGCATGATTGGAATGCACACACTCTGCACTGGACATGATTGGAATGCACACACCCTGCTCTGGGCATGATTGGAATGCACACACTCTGCACTGGACATGATTAGAATGCACACACCCTGCTCTGGGCATGATTGGAATGCACACACCCTGCACTGGACATTATTAGAATGCACACACCCTACACTGGGCATGATTGGAATGCACACACCCTGCACTGGACATTATTAGAATGCACACACCCTGCACTGGGCATGATTAGAATGCACACACCCTGCACTGGACATTATTAGAATGCACACACCCTGCACTGGACATTATTAGAATGCACACACCCTGCACTGGGCATTATTAGAATGCACACACCCTGCACTGGGCATGATTAGAATGCACACACCCTGCTCTGGGCATGATTGGAATGCACACACTCTGCACTGGACATGATTAGAATGCACACACCCTGCTCTGGGCATGATTGGAATGCACACACCCTGCACTGGACATTATTAGAATGCACACACCCTGCACTGGACATTATTAGAATGCACACACCCTGCACTGGGCATGATTAGAATGCACACACCCTGCACTGGGCATGATTAGAATGCACACACCGTGCTCTGGGCATGATTGGAATGCACACACCCTGCACTGGACATTATTAGAATGCACACACCCTGCACTGGGCATGATTAGAATGCACACACCCTGCACTGGGCATGATTAGAATGCACACACCCTGCACTGGGCATGATTAGAATGCACACACCCTGCACTGGGCATGATTAGAATGCACACACCCTGCACTGGGCATGATTAGAATGCACACACCCTGCACTGGGCATGATTAGAATGCACACACCCTGCACTGGGCATGATTAGAATGCACACACCCTGCACTGGGCATGATTAGAATGCACACACCCTGCACTGGGCATGATTAGAATGCACACACCCTGCACTGGGCATGATTAGAATGCACACACCCTGCACTGGGCATGATTAGAATGCACACACCCTGCACTGGGCATGATTAGAATGCACACACCCTGCACTGGGCATGATTAGAATGCACACACCCTGCACTGGGCATGATTAGAATGCACACACCCTGCACTGGGCATGATTAGAATGCACACACCCTACACATGCACACACCCTGCACTGGACATGATTAGAATGCACACACCCTGCACTGGGCATGATTAGAATGCACACACCCTGCACTGGGCATGATTAGAATGCACACACCCTGTACTGGGCATGATTAGAATGCACACACCCTGCACTGGGCATGATTAGAATGCACACACCCTGTACTGTTCTCTGAAGGACTTTGAAGGTGAGGGTTTGGAATGCATCTGATAAATAGAAGCTGCTTCTGCAGTTAGAAGCAGCACTTAAAACACCAGGAGTGTGGCCCACCGCTGTTGCCATAGCAACATCTGCCCCATCCCCAGCAAGAGGGGAACAGGGTTAGGGCTCAGAATCAGAAAAGAGAAGAGAGTCCCGTGAACTGGACCCACAAAAAATGGCCAAAGGGTTCTGAAGGCCTGGAGCTGCCCCACCCCCCCTTTTCTCCTCCTTACGGGACGGGCCTGACTCTCTCTTCTGTATGAGACGGGCCTGACTCTCTCTCTTCTGTATGAGACGGGCCTGACTCTCTGTATTCCTTATGAGACGGGCCTGACTCTCTCTCTTCTGTATGAGACGGGCCTGACTCTCTCTCTTCTGTATGAGACGGGCCTGACTCTCTCTCTTCTGTATGAGACGGGCCTGACTCTCTCTCTTCTGTATGAGACGGGCCTGACTCTCTCTCGTCTGTATGAGACGGGCCTGACTCTCTCTCTCGTCTGTATGAGACGGGCCTGACTCTCTCTCGTCTGTATGAGACGGGCCTGACTCTCTCTCTTCTGTATGAGACGGGCCTGACTCTCTCTCTTCTTTACGGGACGGGCCTGACTCTCTCTCTTCTGCACGGGACGGGCCTGACTCTCTCTCTTCTGTATCAGACGAGCCTGACTCTCTCTCTTCTTTACGGGACGGGCCTGACTCTCTCTCTTCTGTATGAGACGGGCCTGACTCTCTCTCTTCTGTATGAGACGGGCCTGACTCTCTCTCTTCTTTACGGGACGGGCCTGACTCTCTCTCTTCTGTATGAGACGGGCCTGACTCTCTCTCTTCTGTATGAGACGGGCCTGACTCTCTCTCTTCTGTATCAGACGGGCCTGACTCTCTCTCTTCTGTATGAGACGGGCCTGACTCTCTCTCTTCTGTATGAGACGGGCCTGACTCTCTCTCTTCTGTATGAGACGGGCCTGACTCTCTCTCTTCTGTATGAGACGGGCCTGACTCTCTCTCTTCTGTATCAGACGGGCCTGACTCCTCTTTCTTCTGTACGGGACGGGCCTGACTCTCTCTCTTCTGCACGGGACGGGCCTGACTCTCTCTCTTCTGTATCAGACGGGCCTGACTCTCTCTCTTCTGTACGGGACGTCCGAGGCTCGACTCTCTCTTTAGAGCCCGGGGAGGGGGGGGGCAGGGTTCTTTTCTCAGGGAGTCCAGGAGGAGGGGGGGAACATGGGGGGGCTGATCTCCAGAGAACGATAACAGACACCGCGCCCCCCCCCCCCCCCCGCACACACACACACACACACGCACACACACACACGCACACACACACACACACGCACGCACACACGTCGGGGGCACAGTCTGTGTGCGAAGGGAAGGCACATCTAGTTCTAACAAAAATAAACTCCCCCCCTCCATATTCCGATTGGCCACTGAGAGACAACTACAACATCTGCAGTCTAATCCCAGTCACACCCGAGACCGCACGCACACACACACACACACGTCGGGGGCACAGTGTCATACCCGAGACCGCACGCACACACACACACACGTCGGG
Source organism: Ilyophis sp. 1 JC-2022 (assembly GCA_022702515.1). NCBI lineage: Eukaryota > Metazoa > Chordata > Actinopteri > Anguilliformes > Synaphobranchidae > Ilyophis > Ilyophis sp. 1 JC-2022. The sequence continues at coordinate 3,229,083 of CM040404.1, read as the reverse complement.
GGCACAGTGTCATACCCGAGACCGCACGCACACACACACACACGTCGGGGGCACAGTGTCATACCCGAGACCGCACGCACACACACACACACGTCGGGGGCACAGTGTCATACCCGAGACCGCACGCACACACACACACACGTCGGGGGCACAGTGTCATACCCGAGACCGCACGCACACACACACACACGTCGGGGGCACAGTGTCATACCCGAGACCGCACGCACACACACACACACGTCGGGGGCACAGTGTCATACCCGAGACCGCACGCACACACACACACACGTCGGGGGCACAGTGTCATACCCGAGACCGCACGCACACACACACACACGTCGGGGGCACAGTGTCATACCCGAGACCGCACGCACACACACACACACACGTCGGGGGCACAGTGTCATACCCGAGACCGCAGCCTTCGGCTGGAGGGTAATAAAGTGTCAGCGGCAGCTTCACACGTTTGTCTCTCCAGAGGGAGGCAGGAAGGAACCACAACTATGGGCCTGACTCTCTCTCTTCTGTATGAGACGGGCCTGACTCTCTCTCTTCTGTATCAGACGGGCCTGACTCCTCTTTCTTCTGTACGGGACGGGCCTGACTCTCTCTCTTCTGCACGGGACGGGCCTGACTCTCTCTCTTCTGTATCAGACGGGCCTGACTCTCTCTCTTCTGTACGGGACGGCCGAGGCTCGCCTCTCTCTTTAGAGCCCGGGGAGGGGGGGGGCAGGGTTCTTTTCTCAGGGAGTCCAGGAGGAGGGGGGGAACATGGGGGGGCTGATCTCCAGAGAACGATAACAGACACCGGGGCCCCCCCCCCCCCCCCCGCACACACACACACACACACGCACACACACACACGCACACACACACACACACGCACGCACACACGTCGGGGGCACAGTCTGTGTGCGAAGGGAAGGCACATCTAGTTCTAACAAAAATAAACTCCCCCCCTCCATATTCCGATTGGCCACTGAGAGACAACTACAACATCTGCAGTCTAATCCCAGTCACACCCGAGACCGCACGCACACACACACACACGTCGGGGGCACAGTGTCATACCCGAGACCGCACGCACACACACGCACACGCACGCACACACGTCGGGGGCACAGTGTCACACCCGAGACCGCACGCACACACACACACACGTCGGGGGCACAGTGTCACACCCGAGACCGCACGCACACACACACACACGTCGGGGGCACAGTGTCACACCCGAGACCGCACGCACACACACACACACGTCGGGGGCACAGTGTCATACCCGAGACCGCACGCACACACACACACACGTCGGGGGCACAGTGTCACACCCGAGACCGCACGCACACACACACACACGTCGGGGGCACAGTGTCACACCCGAGACCGCACGCACACACACACACACGTCGGGGGCACAGTGTCACACCCGAGACCGCACGCACACACACACACACGTCGGGGGCACAGTGTCACACCCGAGACCGCACGCACACACACACACACGTCGGGGGCACAGTGTCACACCCGAGACCGCACGCACACACACACACACGTCGGGGGCACAGTGTCACACCCGAGACCGCACGCACACACACACACACGTCGGGGGCACAGTGTCACACGCGAGACCGCACGCACACACACACACACGTCGGGGGCACAGTGTCACACCCGAGACCGCACGCACACACACACACACGTCGGGGGCACAGTGTCATACCCGAGACCGCACGCACACACACGCACACGCACGCACACGTCGGGGGCACAGTGTCATACCCGAGACCGCACGCACACACACACACACGTCGGGGGCACAGTGTCATACCCGAGACCGCACGCACACACACACACACGTCGGGGGCACAGTGTCATACCCGAGACCGCACGCACACACACACACACGTCGGGGGCACAGTGTCATACCCGAGACCGCACGCACACACACACACACGTCGGGGGCACAGTGTCATACCCGAGACCGCACGCACACACACACACACGTCGGGGGCACAGTGTCATACCCGAGACCGCACGCACACACACACACACGTCGGGGGCACAGTGTCATACCCGAGACCGCACGCACACACACACACACGTCGGGGGCACAGTGTCATACCCGAGACCGCACGCACACACACACACACGTCGGGGGCACAGTGTCATACCCGAGACCGCACGCACACACACACACACGTCGGGGGCACAGTGTCATACCCGAGACCGCAGCCTTCGGCTGGAGGGTAATAAAGTGTCAGCGGCAGCTTCACACGTTTGTCTCTCCAGAGGGAGGCAGGAAGGAACCACAACTATGCGCCGGTTTTTTTTAGCGGGAAGCAGAGCCGTCTTTTTCAGCCTCAGTTGCATAATTCACATTTGGCTGAAATCAAATTTGTTGATTTGTATTTGTACTTTTGTACTTTTTGTTCGACAGCCATTTTGTCCCGCGGCTGGGTTTGATTGGACAGCAGCCTTACTATTACTTTTGAATGGCTGTAGACCTGCTTCCAGTACGAGCAGAAAATGGCGGCAATGCAAGTGGAGAAAATGGCGGCAGCACTGTCATCAGTCATCGTAAAAATAGTGTTGGAGTTTTCACAATCTGCGGTCCCGATCAACCATCTCAACCAAAAAAAAACTAAAAAACAAACACTTTCCTGTCTCTGAAAAAACGGGTGTGTGAGACACAGTATAAGTTGCTCATTACACCCAGTGGCGGTCCTGGCATATTTGGTGCCCGAGGCAAAATATGAAATTCAAAAACACATACAAAAACAAAAACAATTACAACTGAAGAGAATGGGCAGTGGGGCGCACACGGTCGCTCACCGAATGCGGAGTGAAAGTTGTATGCGCCATACCGCCCAAGGCAATTCTCTATATTGTCTATGCCTAAGACTACTACTGACTACAGCACACATTCAATGTGTGAAAGAAAAAAATGTCCACATTACCCTCACACAAAGAACACCGCTATCTGCCATGAATCCAGAAGATCACACAATGATAGCGTTTCAGGATGTCCTGCTCTTCTCCCAGAAACACACGCCGGGTATTGCGACGATGTAATCTCAAACATCTCACACATGGGTTGAAGGGCTGTAATGCACTCTCTAACTACACACACACAACTCCACAACGTGTTTCAATGGCTGAGACTTTTGACCTTTTGGTTCAAAACCATATGTAGTTGTTTCCCCATATAACTCACATGGATGCACTTGTAGTTCTTTCCCATTGGATAAGAGTATCGGCTAAATTAACATATTGTATTTAAATTAAATTAACATATCAAGTAGTCTCTCCTTTTGTATTCTTTCACTTTATTCAGACAAAGCAGACAGGGGTACAAACAGGGGGAAAGCAGAGAGGGTAACAGACGGGGGAAGGCAGAGAGGGTAACAGACGGGGGAAGGCAGAGAGGGTAACAGTCGGGGGAAGGCAGAGAGGGTAACAGATAGAGACGGAATCACAGCACAGGAAGTGCCATGGCAAGGAATCGAACTCGAAAGGTATATGGATTGGAGAGTTAGCTTCCCAAAAGGCTGTGCCAGAGTCTTGAGAAAAGTCCTGCTGACTAGTTTACTGGACTTCGAACCAGGCGACCACAGGTTAATTCCCAGACAAGGCCCTAGTTTACCTCAGATAAAGACTCTTAACCTGAGTAGTTTCTGTATAAATTAAGCCGCGCGTGTTGATTATGCGCAAATGTGTCGAGAAAACCACTCACAGGCTTTCAAAAGAACCCTTTAAATCAACGCTATCTGTGCTGCCATCCGCTTGAGAAATTTGAAACAGAAAAACAAAGGTTGTTTGAAACACCTTTCACAGGTAATTGAATAAAAACATCTCTCGGTGGAATTTGTAAAAGCTCCTCCGCCTGTCGGAGCAGGATGCGCATTAAATACATGCAACAATTTGCATAATGATGCGCCTTCCAAATAAGATTTAGTGAACGTTTCAGGAGTTTCTGAAATTATGTGATACTTCCCAGCATGCACTAGCCTACTGAAATAAAAAATAAAAAAACGGTAGTCTGGAATGAGCAGAGCAGAGAAGGCCAAAGCACATGAAAGGTATGCAGAAGGAAACAAGCTAGTGAAGAAGAGCATCAGAGCAGACAAGCGAAAGTATATGGACGACCTGGCAACAGAGGCAGAGCAAGCAGCAAGAGAGGGGAATATGAGAGAACTGTACAACATCACCAAGAAGCTGGCAGGAAAGTATAGCAAACCAGAACGACCTGTGAAAGACAAAGAGGGAAGACAGATAACGGGAGATGAGCAACAGAAGAATAGATGGGTGGAGTATTTTGAAGAACTTTTAAACCGGCCAGCACCACAGAACCCACCAGACATTACACAGGCTGACACAGACCTACCCATAACCTGCAATGCACCAACCATGGAAGAAATTAGGAAGGCTATCAAGCAGCTGAGGAGCGGAAAGGCTGCAGGTCCAGACAACATCCCCGTGGAGGCACTGAAGGCAGATGTAGAAACCACGGCGAAGATGCTCCACCCACTCTTCCTGAAGATATGGGAGGACGAAGAAGTGCCAGGAGATTGGAAAGAGGGCTACCTCATCAAGATCCCAAAGAAAGGCGACCTTAGCAATTGTGCAAATTATAGAGGGATCACACTGCTATCAGTGCCAGGGAAAGCTTTTAACAGAGTCATCTTGAACAGGATGAAGGACCTCATCGATGCACAACTCCGAGATGAGCAAGCTGGTTTCCGCAAGGACCGATCCTGCACAGACCAGATTGCAGCGCTGCGCATCATCGTGGAGCAGTCGATAGAGTGGAACTCGCCCCTTTATATTAACTTTGTGGACTATGAGAAAGCCTTTGACAGCCTAGACAGAGAGACCCTCTGGAAGCTTCTCCGACATTACGGGGTGCCGGCCAAGATAGTTTCCATCATCAGGAACTCCTATGAGGGACTGACATGCAAGGTCGTCCACGGAGGGCAACTCACAGAGGCATTCCAAATGAGGACCGGGGTCAGACAAGGTTGTCTGCTCTCGCCTTTTCTCTTCCTGCTGGCCATTGACTGGATAATGAAGACCTCCACAGCACAGAGAAGGTACGGGATCCAGTGGACACCTTGGACCCAACTGGACGACTTGGACTATGCCGATGATCTGGCACTACTGTCGCATACACAACAACAGATGCAGGAGAAGACCAACAACGTGGCATCCACTTCGGCGCAAGTCGGACTCAACATCCACAAAGGTAAGACCAAGATCCTCAAGACCAACGCAGCAAATACCAACGCAATCACGCTGGATGGCGAGGCATTGGAAGAAGTGGAAGCCTTTACCTACCTTGGCAGTGTTATAGACAAGCAGGGTGGCACAGACGCTGACGTTAGAGCACGAATCAGGAAAGCACGTACAGCATTCATGCAATTACGGAACATCTGGAGCTCAAAAGAACTGACCTCCAACACCAAAGTCAGATTCTTTAACACCAACGTCAAGGCAGTCCTCCTATACGGAGCAGAGACGTGGAGAACTACAGCTGCTACCATCAAAAAAGTGCAAGTCTTCATTAACAGCTGCCTGCGAAAGATCCTCCACATCCGATGGCCAGACACCATCAGCAACAGCGATCTCTGGCAGAGAACAAACCAGCTGCCCGCAGAAGAGGAAATAAAGAAACGCCGATGGCGCTGGATAGGCCACACCCTGCGAAAGCCCGCAAGTACCATCATTAGACAAGCCCTAACATGGAACCCGCAGGGCAAGCGAAAAAGGGGTCGCCCAAGAAACACCTGGCGCAGAGACCTGGAGGCAGACACCAAGACCATGAAGATGACATGGAACCAACTGGAGAGAACAGCTCAAGACAGAGATGCTTGGAGATCGCTTGTTGACGGCCTATGCCCCAGAAGGGGTAGTAGGCGTAAGTAAGTAAGTAAGTAAGTCTGGAATGGATTTTGCTTTATAAGGCACAAACGTAATGCTGATAATATATTTTTAAATACAAAATATAAATTATGAATTATGTTTCTGTATTATATTATGTGTAAATGTGCTAAATTCACTGGTAAATATATGAATTGTTGTCATTTGTATGTGAAAATGTATACCATTTCAACTTGGGTGAACTTGGCACACACTGGCAATAGGGGACTATTTGTGCTTATGGCTGTGTGTGTGTGTGTGTGTGTGTGTGTGTGTGTATGTGTGTGTGTGGGTTACATGGCTGTATTAATGTGTGTGTGTGTGTGTGTGGGTTACATGGCTGTATTAATGTGTGTGTGTGTGGGTTGCAGGGTTGTATTAGTGTGTGTGTGTGTGGGTTGCAGGGTTGTATTAGTGTGTGTGTGTGTGTGGGTTACATGGCTGTATTAATGTGTATGTGTGTGGGTTGCAGGGTTGTATTAGTGTGTGTGTGTGTGTGTGGGGGGGGGGGATGGTTACAGGGCTATATTAGCAGGTCTGTTAGAGGGAGGGTGGGAGTTGATTTATGACTCTTCAGTGACTGGCGTTAGACAGTAATCGCGATGTAGCTCAGCAGTACAGAGAGACTCGCCGCTGATCGACAGGAAGTGGCGACTCCCCGCCACCGCTCAAACGGCCCGCGGTAAATGAAGACGCGAGGCTTGTTTGGGTCCTGTCGGAGGTGATGTGACCCCTGCCGAAAACGGGGGCGAGCGCCATCTCCGCGGAAACGACAAGGCCCTTGCAAACGGCCTCTCCTCCCAATCAAGCGTGGGCTGTTTATCTCACCACCACTAAGTGTGATATATTACCTCTGTCTCTGTTCCTGGGCATGTCCTTCTGACCGGGGGCGGAGCCCACACCCTGGTAACCGCGGTAACAGCGGCAGGGGCACAGTCAGCCGGGCCTCATTAGGGGTCCCACACGTCCTCTACAAGAGGACCCCCTCAACCCCCTTCCCTCTCCCTCCCCTCACCCCCAACCCCCTTCCCTCTCCCTCCCCTCACCCCCAACCCCCTTCCCTCTCTCTCCCCTCACCCCCAACCCCCTTCCCTCTCCCTCCCCTCACCCTCAACCCTCTTCCCTCTCCCTCCCCTCACCCCCAACCCCCTTCCCTCTCTCTCCCCTCACCCCCAACCCCCTTCCCTCTCTCTCCTCACCCCCCACCCCCCAACCCCCTTCCCTCTCTCTCCCCTCACCCCCAACCCCCTTCCCTCTCTCTCCCCTCACCCCCAACCCCCATCCCTCTCTCTCCTCACCCCCCACCCCCCAACCCCCTTCCCTCTCTCTCCCCTCACCCCCAACCCCCTTCCCTCTCCTCCCCCCCTCACCCCCAACCCTCTCTCTCCCCTCACCCCCAACCCCCTTCCCTCTCTCTCCCCTCACCCCCCAACCCCCAACCCCCTTCCCTCTCCCTCCCCTCACCCCCAACCCTCTCTCTCCCCTCACCCCCAACCCCCTTCCCTCTCTCTCCCCTCACCCCCAACCCCCTTCCCTCTCTCCCTTCCCCTCTCTCTCTCTCCCTCCCTCCCTCTTTCCTTCCCTGGAGCAGATCGTTTTTGGGCTCTGAGTATGAGCTCGTTTGGCTGTCAGCCTGTTTAGTCTGGCTGTGGTGACCCCGACTGACTGGAGGAACAGACTCTCTCTCTCACGGTCACCCCCGCTCACCCCAAAAACCTGTTCCCCTATGTTACCATGCTATGCTCATTAAGTACTGATGATTCCTGGCTTTTTGAATATGGAGTCTAAAAAGTCGCCAGATACTCACCCCCCGCACCCCTCTCTGCCCCCCGTAATGAACTTTGGGAAGGTGCGTCTGATGGGAACAAACGGTTTGGCTTCATTAGAAAGAAGAAAGACCTACAGGGCATCTGATTGGTCTGTACAATCCCCTCCACTGCCGTTTACTTAGCATGTTTTTGAGGTGCATTGATCTGCTTCATCTCTGATTTCCCGCCCTTTTCTGGAAGCTTCCATCCCCAGCGTGTCCTCGGCTCGGCTCAGAGGAACAAACACTCAAACCAAATTTATTTGTTCCTTTCAATTTCACTCATTTTCCACCACTAAGTTTTGCATTATATCTTTTTTTTGTTGTTTTTTCACTGCAGTGTTTTGTACGGTATATTCTGTAGTTGTTTTGTACGGTATATTATGTAGTTCTTTTGTATGGTATAGTCTGTAGTTGTTTTGTACGGTATATTCTGTAGTTGTTTTGTACTGTATATTCTGTAGTTGTTTTGTACTGTATATTCTGTAGTTGTTTTGTATAGTATATTCTGTAGTTGTTTTGTACGGTATATTATGTAGTTCTTTTGTATGGTATAGTCTGTAGTTGTTTTGTACGGTATATTCTGTAGTTGTTTTGTACAGTATATTCTGTAGTTGTTTTGTACGGTATATTCTGTAGTTGTTTTGTACAGTATATTCTGTAGTTGTTTTGTACGGTATATTATGTAGTTCTTTTGTACGGTATAGTCTGCAGTTGTTTTGTACGGTATATTATGTAGTTCTTTTGTATGGTATATTCTGTAGTTGTTTTGTACGGTATATTCTGTAGTTGTTTTGTACGGTATATTCTGTAGTTGTTTTGTACAGTATATTCTGCAGTTGTTTTGTATGGTATATTATGTAGTTCTTTTGTATGGTATAGTCTGTAGTTCTTTTGTATGGTATAGTCTGTAGTTGTTTTGTACAGTATATTCTGTAGTTGTTTTGTACGGTATATTCTGTAGTTGTTTTGTACGGTATATTCTGTAGTTGTTTTGTACGGTATATTCTGTAGTTGTTTTGTACGGTATATTCTGTAGTTGTTTTTTTCCCCTCTCTCTCTTTCCTCATAGGAGTCCCCTGTAAATCACATTTCGTCTATAATTCAGTCATGGTTTAAACTGTAATAGAGCATTATTAAAAACCAAAATACACACTGCAGCCGATTACATTGCAGAACTAGTCTAATGATGTTTAACAAGACGTACACTTCTGTGCCTTTTGCCGAACACAGTAAAACCAGGGGGCTTGGGAGGGGGGCTGCTTGTGTGTTAATTAAAGAGACTGTGCAGTATCTCCCTCATGCCGAAATCATTTATATTCTCATAATTAAGAATAAAACAGGGTTAGTTCTGCGCTTGTAATTTCCATTTTTCTAAAGTTGCAATTACCGCGTTTAATACTCTCGGATTCGTCTTTACACGGCAGTTTTATTGTGCCGGAACAGATTTCAACGTCTGATGAAAATTGCAGCGAGAAAATTAGAGGGGAAATTAAAAAGGCCTTAATTCTGGATGAAGAGGTATTACATTAATGTGGCTAATTATAACCCCGTTAACAGTGTGCCGCCGTAGAGGCCCGTGGCGCAGCGGGAACACAATGGGAAACGGGTACGGGGTTTTTGGAAGAGACAAAGCTATCTCCAGCAGCTTTGAGCTCCTCGTTCATCGTTTCTCTTGTGGATCTGTATTTTACTGTACTTTAGTGCAAATGAAACATCATGGGTGGGTGCCTGTACAACTGCCACTTAGAATCCAGAGGATTATGAATCTATTCTCCGATATGAAAATATGATGGATGCACTGGGATATATCATAAATGTGAAATGAGAGAACTATTGCAGCCACATGAGGAGTCTTACAATTTTCATTAATCTCTTTACTTAACAACACAGGCAATTTCACCAGTTTAAAACATACGCTCTGATTCTGTTATTAAGAAACAATATATGACTTCATTATCTCATTTGTTTTTAATGTGTTATTTTCTTTCACCCCAACATGATATGACGTGATTTTGTTGACAAAACATATATATCCCTTGCAAAGATGTATTACTTCCGGAAAAAAATTCTAAAAATATTTCCGTATGACGCAGTTAACATAGTCTACTGTTTAGCATGACCAAATATTATATATCTAAAGTGTTGGATCAATGGTATTCGGGTCAATTATTAGTCAATGGCTTCTCATTTATAATTTAAATCCCACCTCTAATTAGTGAACGCATGGGTTTGATTTAGTGAACCGGTGCACCTGAACCCCGGCGCCCTGGCGAAAACGGGCGAAGGAGGGGCTTTCTTGTTTATTTAAATAGAACAGGAACCACCGCAAACATGGCTCAACGAACCAACCCAGCCGTAATCGCTGCGCGGTGGTCGTCATGGTAACATTACGCCGCCCGGCACATCACGAGTACGCCGGTTCTTTTAAATCGCACGCAATCAGTGCTAATCCGGTTAACCCAGTCCAAGCCCGGGTGCTTAATCGAACCCACCCAGTGTCTCTCAGGTTTGTGTGGTTCACAAAACATCACAGTGGCTGTGTTCCATTATGCATACTTGTAGACTAGTTATTACGCATAGCAAGTATTGGTAGCCATTTTGTTTGTCATTAGTGCTTTCCGAACGGCAAGTATGCAAAAATCAAATAGGCTATATCCTAAATTCCCTGGATGTGTACTTCCATACTTGACAGGACCCAGGATTTCAAGTTTGCATTGATGCACTGTGTTCGGTATCGCTCCATATTCATGATATAGTGCACCATTTAGGGTATCGGCCATTTTGTAGGGTGTCCAAAATTCTAAATTGACACCGGCTGTGTACCATTATGCATACTTGCACTCTAGCCAGTGCACATAGCGCCATTTTTTTGTCATAAGTGCGTTCCGCATCGATGCACACTTGTACGGGGTGTTCGTTCCCAGAGATCATTGCGCTGACCATAGACTGTAGAAAAATAGCGTAACATGGGCCACGGCATGGTGGAACCAAAACTGTCTTATGAGAGAGAGAGAGAGCTTAGCTCAGTTAAAATGTAAAACACAGCGACCAAAATTGCTGCGGTAGCCTAACTATATGCTACAGGTGTGCCGTTTTTCGACTCCGCTGTAGATGAACGCCCTGCGCCATTCTTTTGCTTAATTTCTCCAGTTAAAATGTAAACGATAATACTGTGGATTGTGGTACGAGCTATGAACCATGAATTGTAGATTGTTTTATTGATTGTGGTCGACCATAATGTAAAGAGTAACGATGTTGAACACATATTTTTCACTGGCAGGCAGAGGGTGGGACATCTTTCAAGTGTCACGAAGCAAAGTGCAAGGTCTGACACTCAACCAAATTAGACTACAGTAGCCTACGGTGTCTTAATCCGGTCTCGTAATGATATGCTATTATTTAATATTGTGGCGATCCGGGGCGATTACGAGTGATGTAAATTATTGTGTATATCGAATTGTGTATGTGTACTTGTGCTGTGCAGACCCAGTGCACGAATGATGGTTGATGTAATCACATGATCAGAGCGTGTTCAGAAGCTCTGACGTGTACAGTAACAATGGCGGTTAATATTTGAATACAACCTCCCGCCAGAACGGCGACTGTTGTGATAAACAACAGTCGTATACAGTTCAGCTAAATGTGATAGCATGCGCTCAACCAGGTCCGCTCTATAGAATGTTCGAGCGAGGCCAACGGTTGTTTTTGAGTATGACTGAGGGGATTACTTGTGATTGGTTAAGGTGAGCTGCAAGGCACCTATTAGAGGTCGCCTTTGTTAGCATGCTCATTTGCATATCAGGGGCTATAAAGCTGGCTACAATCCAGCGCGCGTAGTCTGTTCTGTCTGTATGCTGAGGAAGGAAGAAATAAGAGATTGTGCTCTTCAATAAAATATTACCCTGAAGCAAACCTGACTCCGACTCCATGGCTCGCCACAATGGTGTCAGAAGCGGGACGATCTGGGAACAGATCCGCGAATTGGAACGTCAGGTGACCAAGCAGATGGACGTTATCGCAGGAGCGTCTGCGAAGCGGACCAAGAGTAGACCCGGCGGGTTCCCCGAAGGAGCCAGCGCCGCAAGACCGGAGCAAGAGAGGCCGATTGCAGACCAGGCGGAGGTGCCCGCGCTGGTGGCTGACCCCGCGGCCGGAAGCGGAGCGCAAGTAGGTCGGCTGGAAGCCAACGAGGACGCCCCTACTTCCAGGCCGAGCCAGACGGCGGTGCCGGTGCAGCGACCGACCACACCGTCAAAGGCGGCGATCAAGCTACCCCGTTACACGGGAAAGGGTGAGCTAGAGTCGTACCAAAGCCAGGTACGATTCGCAGCTAGCTACAATGGCTGGGACGAGAGCCAGACAGCCACCCACTTAGCGTTAGCCCTGGAGGGCGAGGCCTGCCAGGTGCTTCTAGACCTGGACAGCGCCGAACCACTGACGCTACCGGCACTGATGACAGCGCTGGAACGCCGGTTCGGACAGCGGCAATTCCTGGAGGTGAGCCGGGAGAAGCTCGCCACGCGACGGCGGACCGGAGCAGAGAACCTCAGCGTCCTCGCCGCCGACATCAGGCTGTTAGCTCGCCGCGGCTACCCTCAACTCGACAACGCAGGCCAGCAGGAGCTAGCCTGCCAGACCTTCACGCAGGCCCTCACTCCGGAGCGCCTACAACAACAGGTTCGCATCGCCAAACCGGAGTCCCTGGACGCAGCGCTTCGCGAGGCCGAGCGACTGGAGCTCATCCTGGGCACCACACCCAACGGGACCCCGGCTAACAAGCCCCGGGTCCGAGCTGCCGACTGCGAGGACGGCGAGGAGGTGAGATGGGTCCAGCGGAACCAAACTCGACCGCGGCAGCGACCGGAACGGGAGCGACGCTGCTTCCGGTGCGACGAACCGGGGCATTTCGCCCGCGATTGTACCGCCCCTGCGCCAAAAGCGAGAGCTCCACAGCCGACGGGAAACGACGACGGGACGGCCCAATGAGGAGACCACCGTCCCATGCCACACTCCTCCTCAACCAGGCCCGACCCCCAAACCAGCACTCACGCGCCCAGCCTGCCTATCCTAGCAAAAATTCCAAGAGCAAAAGTTCCGTTTGATGCTCTTTTAAGAGCAGAGGAACAGGCCCACGAGGCCGAGCCTCGTATTGGCAGGCTGGGGACGAAGACCGGGCTGTACTTGCCTTGCAGTTTGGACGGACAAGCCTGCTGGGCGCTGGTCGACACCGGAGCCACTATTTCCCTGGTAAGGCCGGGGGTACTTCGGGGTACTAGCGGGCTGCTTTCGGGTGCATGGACCCCTACCTCTACCCAGCTAACCTCCGTCACTGGGCAGAAGATGGGCATGCGTGGTAGTAAACAATTACAAGTGTGTGCAGGAGCCCAGCGAGTGAAACACGAGTTTTGGTTAGCAGATATAAAAGATGCATGTATTATCGGTTTGGATTTGTTAGCGTTGTGGGGAACTAGCATAAATGTGATAGCCGAAACGATAACTATTGGTACCGAAACGCTGGGCCTCCGATCAAAATGTGAATTACAAGCAGCCCGCCGAACTAAATGCCCTGGGGTGCCCCCCAAACACTGTCGCCCCAGTTCTGTGCTTGCCATGACCACCGCTGATTCGCCGCTTGTTACCGTGGTACCACCTCAGGTTACAGTACCACCGCAGACGGGCGGGCTAGCCTCAGCTACCCAGCCCTCTGCGGGGGTGCTGCAAGCCGTCCTAGCATTATGGACGCGCAGCAGCAAAGGGCTCACACCGCAGCAGAGCCAGCAGCTTAAAGCCCTGCTTGTCCGTTACACTCACCTATTCGCTGTGCGGGACGAAGAATGCACACAGACCGAACTGGTTCAACACCAGATTGATACTGGTTCGGCTGTGCCCATTCGGTTACGTCCGCACAGGCTGTCTCTAGCCAAGCGAGAGGTGGCGGAGGACAAGATAAGGGAGATGGCAGCTGCGGGCATTATCGAGCCTTCTGAAAGCCCATGGGCAGCCCCTGCTGTCCTGGTTAAGAAAAAGGACGGGGAGTGGCGTTTTTGTGTAGATTATAGGCGTCTTAATCAGATCACAAAGAAAGACGCCTATCCACTTCCCCGTATTGACGAGGCCTTAGACCATATCGCGGGGTCCAGTTGGTTTAGCTCGCTGGACCTCCGCAGTGGCTATTGGCAGGTAAGGCTGTCCCCGGAAGCGAGGGCAAAATCAGCTTTTACCATAGGGCAAGGGTTGTGGCAGTTCCGGGTCATGCCGTTCGGGCTCTGTAACGCCCCTGCCACTTTTGAGCGACTGATGGAGCGGGTGTTGTCGTCCGTCCCGCGGAGTTCCTGTGTCGTGTACTTGGACGACCTCTTAGTACACGCCAGCGACTTCGAGCAAGCCCTCGCTCATCTAAACGACGTGCTTACTGAGATTGGCCGGGCTGGGTTACGGCTCAATCCCAAAAAGTGTCAGCTGCTCCGGAGGGAGACAGCTTTCTTGGGGCACGTCGTTAGTGAGCAGGGTGTAGCCACTGACCCAGCTAAGGTGGCTTCTGTGCGGGAATGGCCGACGCCTAGCAATGTGGGTGAGCTGCGGAGCTTCTTGGGGCTAGTGTCGTACTATAGACGCTTTGTCTTGAGCTTCGCCACCCTGGCTAGTCCGCTTCATCGCTTGACCAATAAGGGTCAACAGTTCGAGTGGACAGGGGACTGCCAGAATGCTTTTGACCAGTTGAGAGACGCCCTAACGGCGGCTCCCATTCTAGCATATCCGGATGTCGCGCGACCATTCATCGTCGACACGGATGCTAGCAATGTCGGAGTCGGGGCCGTACTCTCCCAGGTGGGACCAGACGGGGAACGAGCGGTAGCCTACTACAGTAGCGCGCTGAGCAGGGCAGAGCGAAACTACTGCGTTACTCGGCGCGAGCTGTTAGCGGTGGTCAAAGCGGTTCGCCATTTTCGCCCTTACCTGCAAGGCAGCCATTTCCTCATTAGGACAGATCACGCGTCACTAACCTGGCTTTTAAATTTTAAAGATCCGGAAGGCCAGGTAGCCCGCTGGCTCGAGCTGTTGCAAGAGTACGATTTCCAGATTCAGCACAGGCCCGGAAAGCTGCATGGTAATGCAGATGCGCTTTCCCGGAGGCCCTGTGCAGAGCTGGACTGTAGGCCTTGCACTAAAGCCGAGCAGCGAGAGCAGGTGACGGAGATAGCATGCCAGGTTCAGGCTGTAGAGGGGGAGTTTGAATGGTTGCCTCTTAGCCAGCAGGACCTGCGCTTAGCGCAAGAGGGCGACGGCGAGCTGCAGCAGGTGCAGAGCTGGGTCACGGCAGGGGCACGGCCTGCATGGGGGGAAGTGTCGGCCAGTAGCCCAGCTGTAAAGGCTTACGTGAGTCAGTGGGGGAGCCTGACGTCGCAGGATGGGCTGCTCTATAGGCGGTGGCAGGCCCCCGGCTCCGACCAGGACCTCCTCCAGCTGCTGGTGCCCCGTGCGCTCCGCCCCCAGGTACTGGGACTGGTACATGGCTCTGTGGGGGCGGGGCACTTTGGCATCAGCAAGACTTTGCACCGACTGCGGAGGAGGTTCTACTGGCCTGCCTGCCGCCGGGACGTGGAGCTGCACGTCCACTGCTGCGACGCCTGCACGGCCAAGAAGGGGCCGACGCAGCGGTCGCAAGCCCCCCTCCAGCGGTACGTCGTGGGAGCTCCGATGGAACGGGTCGGGGTAGACATCTTAGGGCCTTTCCCCGTCACCGAGTCCGGCAACCGCTACGTGCTTGTGGCCATGGACTACTTTACTAAGTGGCCCGAGGCGTACGCGGTGCCGGACCAATCGGCGGACACGACGGCGGAAAGGCTCGTAACTGAGATGTTCGCCCGGTTCGGAGCCCCCGAGGAGCTACACAGCGACCAGGGGCGAAATTTTGAGTCGCGGGTGTTGGCGGCTGTGTGTAAGCGGCTGGGAGTGGCCAAAACCCGCACTACGGCGTTGCACCCCCAGAGCGACGGGCTTGTGGAACGCTTTAATAAAACACTGGCCACCCAGTTAGCAATTCTAGCCAGCCAGCACCAGCGGGACTGGGACCGCCATTTGCCCCTGGTCCTGTGGGCATACCGCTCCGCCGTGCAGGAGAGCAGTCAGTGCTCCCCCGCTGCGCTCATGTTCGGGCGCGAGCTGAGGACGCCCGTCGACTTGGTGTTCGGAGCCCCGCCCGGACCAACGGAGCACCACCAGTCAGAGGCCGGGTACGCACGGGCCTTAATCGAGCGCCTGGAGACCGCCCACAGCTTTACCCGCCAGGCCCAATCCGCCGCAAGTATTAAGCAGAAGCGAGCGTATGATGTGCGCTGTCGGGGGCAGCCCTTCACCAGCGGAGAAAAGGTATGGATCTACTGTCCGATCCGTAAGAAGGGTCTGTCCCCGAAATTGCAGTCGCATTGGCGGGGCCCTGGTGAAGTGGTGGGCCGGCTTAGCGAGGTGGTCTATCGAGTGCGCATGCCCGGCCGAAGGAAACTGGTGGTGCTTCACCGGGACCGTCTAGCTCCTTACCGGCCGCTGTTGGATGGTGTTGAGGAGGGGATGGGCGTCGGCGAGGATCAGCCCGCTTTACGTGCGCCCACCCCTCCTCCACCAGAAAACCCAGCGGCAGCTAAGGGCCCGAATCGCCTTTCTCGCCCACGGAAAACTCCTGCCCGTTTCCGGGACGGTGTTGAGGAGGGGATGGGCGTCGGCGAGGATCAACCCGCCTTACGTGCGCCCACCCCTCCTCCACCAGAAAACCCAGCGGCAGCTGAGGGCCCGAATCGCCCTTCTCGTCAACGGAGAACTCCTGCCCGTTTCCGGGACTTTGTGCGTGAGTGCAGACAGTTTAAGGGGTCGCAGGGGACTGCTGACCCCTTAGGTGGGGGCAGTGTGGCGATCCGGGGCGATTACGAGTGATGTAAATTATTGTGTATATCGAATTGTGTATGTGTACTTGTGCTGTGCAGACCCAGTGCACGAATGATGGTTGATGTAATCACATGATCAGAGCGTGTTCAGAAGCTCTGACGTGTACAGTAACAATGGCGGTTAATATTTGAATACAACCTCCCGCCAGAACGGCGACTGTTGTGATAAACAACAGTCGTATACAGTTCAGCTAAATGTGATAGCATGCGCTCAACCAGGTCCGCTCTATAGAATGTTCGAGCGAGGCCAACGGTTGTTTTTGAGTATGACTGAGGGGATTACGTGTGATTGGTTAAGGTGAGCTGCAAGGCACCTATTAGAGGTCGCCTTTGTTAGCATGCTCATTTGCATATCAGGGGCTATAAAGCTGGCTACAATCCAGCGCGCGTAGTCTGTTCTGTCTGTATGCTGAGGAAGGAAGAAATAAGAGATTGTGCTCTTCAATAAAATATTACCCTGAAGCAAACCTGACTCCGACTCCATGGCTCGCCACAATATCATAGGCTACTATGCTGTCGCTTCGAATCGTGACACTTGAATATCCCGCCATCTGCCTGCTTTTTACCTCTATATTTCATGGACCACCTCAATCAATAAAACAATTTGCTCACAATTGTGCAGCGTGTTTGTAACCGCTCTCTGTAAAAAGCGCTATACAAATAAAATGTAATTGAAATGAATTAATATTTAATAGCTACGCTGAGTATGCTCGTACCACAAGCCACAGTATTAGCCTATCGTTTTAAAATCAATTGGAGAAATTAAGCAAAAACCATGTAAAGCTTGACAAGTGCGTATATGTGTGCAAACTTACACCATTACGTTACCGTATTCCTTTGGCTAGCATACCCCAATCCAGCAGTGCTGATCATTGGCGCCAGACCCAAAATGCTCAGTCAGAGGAGCCTACAGCTCTCTCCGGATCACTCGGGAAAGGATGTAACTGTTAACGTTAATCCGTTTATGCTCTTACACCCAGAGAAAGCACACTTGCGACCCATCAGTCATTGCTTGTAAATTGAAACTACTGAAATTGAAAAAACAAACTTACAATTGTTAATAACTAGCATAATTGGAAAAAAGCTAATTAATTGAAAGAGACTATCGGCTACAACGATATTGCTTGTCAAATGGATAAGGGCATTGGCCACGCCTTCTCAAGAATGTATTTATATTGGGGGCGGTAACAAAGTGCGAAACTGATTACGTACGAGCGTACCAAAAGTACACTTGTACGTCATTTTTAATGACGTAGCCCATTTTTCATTTTCAACCCTGGAAGGAGAAGAATAGGCGATGTAACGGCTAAAATTCTGAAATTCAACATTTTGCCCAAAATTGTAGATGCAATGCATACTATTGTTCTCTTCCATCTGAGGCAATGCCTAGATATTAGTTAACATCTCAAAAAAATCTGTTTTAGTGTTTCCTACCCCTTTAAGTAGTGTATAGGGATTGCATGAATGAGAGCCATTCCAAACGCCGCCTTGTTTGCGTTCTTCGTTCCCAGAGACCATTGCGCTAAGCCATAGAATTTTTTTTTTTTTTTTAAAGCGCTCTTCTCGCCGTATTTCTTCGCTCATTTTAAAATGTAAAGCACCGCGACCAAAATTGATGCGGAAACTCCCGGCTCCGTGGTTAAATGAACAGAAATGTCTCTGAGGAAATTAGTATACTAGCAAAGAGTGTAAAGGAACGAGTATCGTCGGCCTACTGGTACTGAAACATCACAATGCCGACGGAACCGGAAATAGGGGGGGAACAATATAACGGCGGAAGGTGAGTGACGCTTGGAACCACGGTCTACAGAATATTTTAATAATTTATTTAAAGTTTTAAACCAAATTTTTATCAATGTGTGTATTCGCAGTAAATGTGTGTAAGTGCATTAAATAGATTTTTTTCGAGTTTTGAGCTTATTTGCTGGGTAGCTAACCATCGTTAACCACTATTAACTAGGGAGTCTCAGCTTTGTTAAAACTGATATAGCTAATGTAAGCCAGCTAGTTTTCAATTTCACGCCTGGACTGCACGCTAGTTTTTCAGTTGGTTCCATGTGCTCGCTTTCTAAGTCGACTGCCTTTGTCTCTTAACAGTCTAAGTTCCCAAGTGCGTTTGTGTGCCGGGTCGTTTGACGACCAAAATAAACTTGCTCCATACACGCGCCTAAGCTGGGCATCTGTGTAGCTAGCGTAGCCTACAAAGTGAGCTGCCTACACTAACATCAGCTGGTTCAGAGCGCGGGTTGTGCTGTAGGCTGTGTGTCTAAATGCTGCTGCACTCGTCACTATATTTGTTCTTAAAAGCTGTCTAATTTACAAGCAGTTCGTGCTATAAGCCAGCTCCCCATACTCGACTCAACTTCATTATATATTTTTTTTGCCACAGTGTCAGCATGTAGTCCACCTAAGTATATTTACGCAGGTGCTCTACGTGATTAACGACTAGCTATCAATTCAGGACGTGGGAAATAAAATACATATAATTTTTTTTACAGCAAGGGTCCATGTCTTTAAATTAATAATTAGTCTCTTACAAAGAAAGACAGATAGCAGCATGCAGCATTCAAGTTTAAAACGTGTTAAGGAAGCAGACATGTATTTAGATGTGCTGTTGTGAACTTGTCCCCTCTTCTGTCGGTTTTTTTCAGCGTGTGAAGCTGAGAGAGAGAATGGAGGTAACGTGGAGAGAAGACGGAGGTGAGTGGAGATTTATAAAGGGAAGGTATATTAAACAAGATTTAAGGTGGCCATATACAGAATACAGACTTATATTCAAATGGCAATTGTAGCGTATTGTATGACACATTTCTATGTATTCCTTAAACCTGATCCACTTGGTTAATCTAAAACATGGTCCTGCAAAATAAAGGACCCCTGTGTGGATAAGAAATTTAGTGAAGGCTTATTCAAGATGAATGCCGTAAACAATTATCACAAAGTTTAATGCATACTTTGCTTCTGCTGTTTTTGTTTATTTATTAAAATGTATCATAGAAAGCCATCATTAATAATTTGTAAAAATGTAAGTCCAAGGCTCTTCATGTATGTATATAAAATTTTCCCATGGACTATTCCCCAAGTGAAAATCTTACCTTTCCACCCTTCTGTGTACAGATACTTGTCAATTGTTTTACTTTGAATAGCAAATTCAAGAGAAGCTCATTATTTGAGTTAGTGCTTTATTGTTTCCAAAGCTGTACACAGTGGGCACACAGCCAGACATCGCACACATGCCCAGGTGTTCGTCAGGTGAAGGGGCAGGGATATTAACCTGATATTACAGGATTTTAACCTGTGTGGAACAAAAACGAATAAACAAACAGTGGAGAGGTAATTAGCTGCCCTCTCTGCAGGGCCAGTAGTTATGAGCGGGTTTGTGTTGGTAGCAGAGGACAAGTGTGTAGGTTTAGCTCCTTTTAGCCAGGAGAACTGGTCACTTGTAGAGCTCATTTCCATGACAATTGGTCCATTAAACAGCCAAGTGTGTTCTTTTTAACGTTTTATCAGTACTCATGATAGTATTTTTATTCCGCATCTCATTCAGTTTGTTTGAAACTGCAAGCGTGAATTTAATAAAGTAAAAGTTATGCTTAATGGACCACAGAGAAAGAAAATGTTTTTTCACAGGGTTTAAAAAAAAACAACAACAACATAAGCTTTTCCGCTGCCTCCGCTGCGTAGCGTCTTTAAAAAGAGCGAATTGGTGCGTGTTCCGTGTAGTAGCACACGCGTGTGCACCCCTTCCCCCGGGTCTCCAGATGTTCTCGTCACCCCTGTTCCGTGGAGTCCTGCCAGCGTGGAGCAGCCCACAGTGACAACAAACACCTCCGCCATAACCTAACCCCCCCCCCTTCCCCCTGTGAACATTTGCATATTAGGGGGACTTAATTCAGCAGGAAGTATGCAAATGTATGCAAAATGAAATTCATCTCCTAATGACATGAGACGATTAAACAATTTTTATGCTTAAATATTCTGTTTAATGAAATCAAACGGGCCCACGCGCGTGACAAATTCTCCTCGGCATGGCAAAATTAGCGAGTATCAGAAAAAGAGAAAACTAGAAAGGAGTGGAATAACAGGGAGGAAGAGAGGGGGAGGGAGAGAGAGAGAGGGAGAGAGAGCGAAAAGGGGATGGAGAGGAATGAGTGAGTGAGAGAAGGGGAGGGAGGGAGATAGAGGAAGAGAGAGGAGAGAGAGTGAAAAGGAGAGAGAGATGCAAGGTGAGTGAGTGAGTGAGTGAGTGAGGCAGGCCGTTTATGGTCAGGTCTTTAGGAGCTGGGGAATGTGATCATTGCTTCTGCCCAGTTTTATAAAATAATATTTATGCCATTTATAAATTTCTATTGAGTGCATACTTTTTGGGGAAGTGGGTTAAACGCACACACGCACAAAAATACACGCGTACACATGACATACACGCAGTTGCACAAACACGTATGCACAATACAGGCATACACAAATGTATAAAATGAGTTCATGCCATGTAAAGTCTGTATTCATTAATAAAAAAAGTTTCAAAAATGTGGTTTTGGTTTGCAACTTTGTATTCTTTTTTTTATTTGCATAAAATGTATTTAATGACCCAGACAGTAGACTCAGTGTATATGGTCTTACTGCAGTATGCCACGTCAGAGTTAATTTGCCTCCTGAAGTCCTGATAACAATCCCTTGTAACAGTTTCCAGCAGGCAGTTAGTAAACAAATATCACTATTATGGGATTTGTAGTCATTTTACTCTTGTAGGAAAATACAAAAAAGTTAGGAATTAACTTTAATTGTGTCTTCAAAAACAAACAGTAAGAACATCCCTTTAATTGCAACAGGAGTAAGAACATCCCTTTAATTGGAAATCAGTGTTTTTTACGTAAGAAACCGCAAAAGTGACAAAAAGTGAGCATGTCTCTAAAATATGCACTTCCCAATTAAAACTGCATCACACATCCAACCACCCCTCTCTAATTATATCCCTGTATATGAATGTACAGCATTTATTCAGATTATTCATAATTAGGATATACTGCACATGTAGCTGTATACATGCAGACAGAGAGACAGCCGAACAAATAAATGAATATAGTTTCCACACATGAGCTCAGCTGTGGGCTGAATCCTCCAGAATCTTGATTCCTTCTCTGCAACAAGATGGACTAGCACAGTGTCTCTCTTCAATTATAATGTCTTTCTGACTTAGCTTTATGACTTTAGGCTGTTACAGAGTTTTAAAAAGAGGGACCAGACGCGTACGTGGACAGACAGTCCCCCAGACTGTCCGTGGACTTTTGCCCGTCATAGTCGAGCATATCAACCCCCCTTTTGTAGACTGCATTTCCCGTAATTTTTGTGTGCAAATTGCAAACGACAATGGCGTCCTGTCCTTCGTGGAAGAAGAGGACGGTATGCCGAAGGTACACCCGTAGGTGAAACGACAGGTCCGTGCGCACAGGTCTGCCGGACACAAAGAAAAACGACTGCTGCATGGACTGCCTAGGCGGATGTCCGCTCAGGGTCTGTTTATGGCCCGGGTCATTTAGACCTGCACACACCCTGCGGACGTCTGTACGCATACATTTTTGGCGACTATGAATTGGCCTTTAGCCATAGCTTACTATGTAAACTAGACTCAATGTTCATGTCTGTGGATAGCTGCTACGTTCTGACAGAACTGTACTTTATCGGACCTGTTTGTAGTCGCTTCAACGACCTTCGGTATGCACTTATTGTACGTCGCTTTGGATAAAAGCGTCTGCCAAATGAATGTAATGTAATGGTGATGGTAATTCTGTGGTTTGCCACAGAAAGATGAGATTAGAGCGAGCCAAACTCCCACAGTCTGAGAGGCGGGGACTAATTTGGCGAGCTGTTGAATTGCGCGCGTTTACACGGGCTGACGGAAGACCTCTGCACTGCCATGTTCACACCGCCAACATTCATTTAAAAGAGGTGATTATTATGTTTTAACTTCAAACTTGATTAATCGTGTGGATTTTTATTATAATACCCCCCCTCCTCACCGCCGATCGCTAACTACACCCATTCCTAAAAGACGGTGGCCCCTGTCAGACGTGATTGAGCTCAGGGCTTCATTACGTGCACCGCTGCAAACCGCTATACAAGTGGGCAACAGCCTTTTGAATCAGGTGACCTTTATTTGGAGGGTGGAGTGGGGGGCGGGAGGGGCAGGGGAAATTAAACTGTAAATGCTCTGCGCTCTGATTATTTTCTTTAAAAATGATGTAATTATCGTTTGGTTTAAATGATGTAATCACAGTGAATCTGAGCGCATGCGTCTTCTCAAAGGGGCTTTTGCCACCAAACTCGGCAGTTCCGTTTCAGTCCAAAAAATGAACAAATTTAAACACTTAAAAATATATATTTTTTTTTTTCAATTAGCTTTTGTTTGCTGATCTCAGTTGCCGTAGTGATGGCCACTTTTCATAATTATGGAAAATGATGGACATCTGAGTGATGTGCTTTAGGGAATGGGGCAGGGATGGGTCAAGAAATTATTTGTGCAGGGAATTAATATGAAAAAGGGCTCCCCCCTGTGCGCACACACACACACACACACACACACACACACTCTCGTGTCCGCTAGTATCAAGCTCTTCAATCAAGACTTTGATAAGAGGAATCAGGTGTCGTAGTGCTGGGCTAAAAGAAAAACCTGTACCCACCGGCCCTTTTGGGATAAGATTGGACACCCCTGAGTTAGACGCTCGCTGTTCCAGCCAACACTTCTCCTGAAGCTGAATACAGGAAAGGAACCGGGGGCTAGGTGAGGGTGAGGGCGGGGGGTGGGGGGCGGGGGGTGAGGGCGGGGGCTAGGTGAGGGGGGGGGGGGGGCTAGGTGAGGGCGGGGGGGGGGTGAAGGACCAGGAGAGTGATTTAACACCCGGTGTTTTCAACACCAGCCACATTTCCACAGTCAGCCGCACCAGGTCCATCTGAAAAGCCAGAGAGAGTTCATTCCTACAGCCTCATGTCAAACACACAGAACTGCCAGCCTGCTCTCCTGTCTGTGCACCCCCCAACACCCCCTAAACACACATCTGTGCCCCCCAACACCCTCCTTCTCAGTCTGAATCTGACTCCCCACTGCCCCCCCCCCCTAACCCCTCCCCATAGCAACCAAGCGTTTCATTAATTCGGTGGTTGTACCATCTAGCAGTGATGGTGTGTCTTATTTTGTAGTATGAATTTACGGTGATTGCGTTTTTTTTGGTTTGCCTGATGTTAACCTGCTTTCATGCGTTAACCGTATACACCGTATCTACCCTGAGACTGTCGTTAGCCTGGCCTGTATCACCGTGCCATGTAACATATAACGTATAACTCACACGCATGCACTTGTGTTTTCTCACACTGTAAGTCTGTCTGGATAAGAGGGTCTGCTAAATGGCTGTCATGTAATGTAGAGTAATGTAACCTCAGTCTCACTCAGGATTTACAGCCCTCTTTCTCTACTAAATACAGCCTGCAACTTGTGTACCATAGCTGTCATGGGGACATACGGAGTTCTCGGTTAGATGCTGCTAGAGTGGGGAAAAGTGACTTTTTTTTTTGTGTCTTGGTATTGATCGCCAGGTTGGACCTCTCTGCATTTAAGACAGGGGTTGCCAGATCTGCAGTCCCAGTTGGAGTGGGGGGGTTAACTGGTGGGGGGTTGACATCGCCGGGCCATGGAGGAGACGCTTATATTTTACGGCGAAAGAGATTCAAGCTGTGCATTAAATAATTGATATTGATCGAAGCGTAGACAGAATTTACCGCTCAGAGATATTGTCTGTCCAGCAAATAAATTAGAAGATGATGGGTTTAGAGGAGACGAATGATAGTGGGATGGGGCCAAACGGCGTATTTTTTTGGAAAGCGCTGGAAACGGCAGGAAAAAATTCTAAATGGCCTCAGTCTCATGATGATGCTCCTCTTGTCCTTTACCCGCGTATACCGCCGCTTTCTCAGAGTAGTTACCTTTACCCGCGTATACCGCCGCTTTCTCAGAGTAGTTACCTTTACCAGTGTATACCGCCGCTTTCTCAGAGTAGTTACCTTTACCAGTGTATACCGCCGCTTTCTCAGAGGTGGAGTGTTTGAGGAGTTATCTGGAGGAATTTGCATCCCTCAAAGGTTACCGTCTCTGGTGTCAATCGCGGCTCATATTCAAAGAATAAAGGGCAGACAATGAAGAGCTTTCAAATGCCGGCGGAAGACGTTGGGAGAATTCCGAGAAGGCCTTGGAATAAATCAGAATCCCATTCTGGCTGCTGGGGTTTCACTGTGCCTTAACACAGTGTGTTGGGGATTCAGTTTGTGGATAATTTATTTTTATTTAAATATTAATTGCGTGTGCGTATATACTGTGGCCTACCTGTATATGTCCATGTGTGTTTGTTTTTTACGTGCGTACTGTACATATAAACATATGTACAGGAGACATACAGACAAACAGCACAAACTGGTATAAGCACAGACTGGTATAAGCACGAACTCTGATATAAGCACATACTGGTATAATTACAGACTGATATAAGCACAGACTGTTAGGCAGACTCTGTATAAGCACAAGCGCTGATATAAGCACAGACTCTGGTATAAGCACAAACTGATATAAACACAGACTATAAGCACAAGCTCTGATATA
Organism: Ilyophis sp. 1 JC-2022; assembly: GCA_022702515.1. NCBI lineage: Eukaryota > Metazoa > Chordata > Actinopteri > Anguilliformes > Synaphobranchidae > Ilyophis > Ilyophis sp. 1 JC-2022. The sequence continues at coordinate 3,203,771 of CM040404.1, read as the reverse complement.
AGCACAGACTGGTATAAGCACAAACTGATATAAGCACAGACTCTGGTATAAGCACAAACTGATATAAAGCCCCTCTCTTTACAGTAGTTGTAGAGGGGTGTGGCCTAGTGGAGGGGAGGAGCTGAAAAGGGCGGGGCTTTGTGGCTCTGATGGGCTTAGTCCATCTGCTCTCGCTAAACCTTTGCCTCCATTCACAACACGGTGCAGCTTCATGGGCATGTGTGCATGTACACGTGTGGGTGTGCGTGTGTAAGGGATTTGGGTGAGTTAGGTTTGAGGTAGGTAAAAAGCGTGTGGGTTAATAGTAGAGGGTGTGTGTGTGTGTGTCTCTGTCTTCTCTCAGCCTATGGGAGCTCTGTCTTCTCTCAGCCTATGGGAGCTCTGTCTTCTCTCAGCCTATGGGAGCTCTGTCTTCTCTCAGCCTATGGGAGCTCTGTCTTCTCTCAGCCTATGGGAGCTCTGTCTTCTCTCAGCCAATGGGAGCTCTGTCTTCTCTCAGCCAATGGGAGCTCTAAGACAGAGATACAGCCAAGCCACTGAATGGCGCTGCGTGCAGGGATAATCGCCACGGCGATAATGGGCTGGCCACCACTGGGGGCGTCGTATCAGAGGCCTGGATCTCACAGCACGGGTCCAGCGAGAGGTCTGGAGCCAAGAAAAGAAAAAAAACTCAAAGGGCCCAGAATGCCGAGGGAGATAAATGACTAATAAAGAAAATCATAAAAAGTCACTATTTCAGTTTTACCGCCGTTGTGACACAGCAGAATATTATTTTTGTGTAATTTAAAAATAATTCACATACAGTACACAGCATAAATGAGTACACCCTCTCTTAAACCTAACAAATTCAGTGATTTCTCTTTACAAATAAGACATATTTGGGCTTCCTATATGATGTAATGTTCCCGTAACTCTCTTTTATCAGTTACCAATGATATATGTCAATACTAAACAGGAAAATATGATTTTCTTGTCAAAATGGTCAAAGGCCATGTTGCAAAAATGAGTACACCCCCCTGAAAGTTACAAAATAAAACTTAATACAATGTTTTTTGGTGCTCGTTAAGGGCAATTGATCACCAGATGAGTCTGTTGAACCCTCCCACTCAAACAGGTGTAATTGGTACTTAGCCCATTGAATCTCTCAGACGTAATGCTGACCACAATGCACCACATGAGAGAGAATGATTTCATTGCACAGAAAAGGACAAGGATACAAAAGGACACAGTCAGAACACAGTAGCAAAAGTGATACAAAAATTCAAAAAGGATGGAATCGTCCAGGTCCTCGCCGTAATCTTTCACCTCGTGACGAGCGTGTTTTGCTGAGAAAAGTGCTGGAGAATCGGCAAGCAAGTGCCTCAGAGCCAAAATGGAGGGACCGTTTCATCTCACACAGTAAGACGCGCTCCTGCATAGAAGTGGAATGCATGGATGTCGTCCACGCAGGAAGCCACTGCTGAAGCCAAAGCACAAGAAAGCCCGTTTAGCCTTTGCCAAGGCCCATATTGACAAAGGTGAAGACTTGAGAATCCATACTCTGGTTTGATGAGACCAATGTCAATCTTTTGGGATCTGATGGCATCCAGCATGTATGGCGTCGCAAGGGAGAGGAGTGCAGTGAGAAGCACATGGTCCCCACAGTGGAGTATGGCGGTGGTAAAGGGGAGGAGTGCAGTGGAGTATGGCGGTGGTAAAGTTCTTATATGGGGATGTATGAGTGCTGAAGGTGTGGAGGAATTGTACTTCATTGATGGCATCATGAATTCACAGATTTACTGCAGAATCTTGAACGAGAAGAGGAGACCCTCTCTCCACACCCTGGGTCGCCGGGCACTTTTTCAACATGACAATGACCCTAAACATTCTTCCAAGGCCACTGCTGCATTCTTAAAGAAGAACAAGGTGAAAGTGATGCAGTGGCCAAGTATGTCACCCGACCTCAACCCTACTGAGCACCTCAACCCTACTGAGCACCTCAACCCTACTGAGCACCTCAACCCTACTGAGCACCTCAACCCTACTGAGCACCTCAACCCTACTGAGCACCTGTGGGGAATTCTGAAGAGACAATATGAGCAGCGCTCCCCATCAAGGCGCTCAAGGAGGTCATCCTCCAGGAGTGGAACAGGACAGACGGGACAATATGTTGTGAACTTGTACAGTCGATGCCAAGAAGGGTCAATGCAGTACTTAAGTAAGGGAGGACATACTAAGTACTACA
>CM040404.1:3161547-3196547 GCA_022702515.1 Ilyophis sp. 1 JC-2022 | reverse complement strand
ACATCCAGAATAATTCCCCTTTTTCTTCAGCACTCTGTTCCACCCCCCATGCCACGCCTTAGTGAAGCACTTGTGCAGAGAAAGGCCTATGCATATATGTATATAATAATTACATCCCATATATCTTCCCAAATCCCATTTCCATCAATGGCAATGCCACACGGCGGGAAGTAATGAGGGTATTATGCAGCTGTGACAGAGCGCCCCCACCCCCCCCACAGTCATACCGCTGAACAATCAGAGCGGAGGGCCAAATATGCAGAAGGAGAGGTGGGGGGGGTTTCACTTTGCGCGAGTTATTGAGACAGACGTGGGTTTGAGAAGGGGGCGGGGGACGGGGATGGGGGGGGTCCATCCTCCGAGACGCCATTACCCATCCCTCTCCGCTATTATTCCGGACAGCGGCCGTCTGACGGAATGGGAATGTGCCGTCCGCGTGCTTCTAAAAGAATGGGTCGTCGTGTGATTTATAGAGTGCTCGTAAAGGGGTGGAACAGACCCCCCTGTGGTGGTCTAAAAGCGCAGAGATGAAAAGTGCATTAACTTTGGATAAAGGTGTGGTTTTGGTGTTGGTTTGTTTCACCGATGGAAAGACGTCTTTATTGGTTCCCTCTCATGATAGACCAATAGCAGCACACAGAAGCTCTGAGCCTGTATCCATAAGCATCTGATCCCGTTTCCCTCGTCCATATACTAATCTCATCCATTATGAGCTACTAAACTGATCCTAGGTCAGTCCTCCTATGCTGAGCTGCATGGTGAATACCATAGATATAGAACCATAGATTAGTCGTACATCATAGTTTAGTGGCACAATTTTTGAGACCATACGTCACGTGGCGCTGTAATGGCGACATGTAGTCCAGCTGTCTCTCGTGTACATGTTTGTTCATTTGAATGTGTTTTGTTGTGTCTGGCTTTTGTCTTTAGTTTTTTTCATGCGCTGTGTGTCTGTTGTGGTACGGGGAAGCAGATGGAGATTTTTCGGGGCGCATCTGCTGCTCGTTTTTTTGTAATATTGAATTGTCTAGCAGGGATAATTTTGTTTGTGGTCGTCACCATGGAGACGCATTCGCTTTATGCTTGGGAATGTCCGTTGGATCTGCAGCCACGGAGTTTGCCATCGCTCTTCACCGGAGTTGAAGATGTCGGGACTGATCCGGGAGTGCGGGCACTCTTCAGAAGGCCACCAGGGAAGGAGAAGATAATGCGGAGGAGTGAGGCGGCGCGACTGGGAAGGCTGAGCTCTGTTTCGACAGTGGACAGAGACCGCAGCACTGCGTGTATGGAGGAAAGTCGTGGAGGCGGAGTTTGTGTGTTGTGACACTGGACATCTCGGGACAGTGGGGGCTATTTCTAATCATGGCTATTCCACTTTAATTCACTTAATTCATTTGATTAATGCAATGATTCTATTGAATGTCTTTATTTGATATGTTTGTTTGTGTGTTGTGGGTCTGCCCCACTGTCTATGTCTTTTTTGTTTTTGCTGGGGCTACAACTGAAGTTGCCGAAAGGGAAATAAAAGTTATTCTATTCTATTCTATTCTATACCCAGGTAAGATGGTGGCCAGTAATCATGCTTCTATATCTATGTGCCAATCATCAGCTATATGATTATGACATCACAGTGGGTTATAAAGTACATGACACTTTTGCCATAGGTTTCTATTATAGCTGGCTAGGAACTGTACCCAGGTAAGGTGGCTCCTAAATAGTTCCATTTCAGAATACCAAATTGCTATTGCATCACATGATATGTAATCTATGGTTCTATATCTATGGTGAATACAGGCCCTGAACTCGCATCTCGCCGTTCCACGGCCAAGAAGCTGCAGGAAAAACGGAAGGATTCTGAAGAGCTGAAAGTCGTGTGTATTGTCCCCCGGTTCTTGCCTGCATCCAGGTGAGCTTGCATTCGAGCTGTCCACGTTTCGGTGTGAGGTGAACTGCGCCGAGCATAGAAATAAGGGCCAGCCTCCAACTGCCATTTAAAAAAAACACACACACTGCACGAGGGCCTGGATTTAGAGCCCCTGGCCACAAAACGAGCCCTTTTATGTTTTTAGTGCCGCTTATTAAAATCAATTAGCAGCGAGGAGGGAGGCCCTGGTGAAACCGGGCAGGTTTAAGAGCGCTCAGGATCTCTGGGGTTCCCCCGCGACGTGCTCGTGTTTCTGGGGGAGGCCCTGGTGAAGCCTGGCAGGTTTAAGAGCGCTCAGGACCTGTGGGGTTCCCCCGCCGATGCGCTCGTGTTTCTGGGGGAGGCCCTGGTGAAGCCTGGCAGGTTTAAGAGCGCTCAGGACCTGTGGGGTTCCCTCGCCGATGCGCTCGTGTTTCTGGATCGCTTGCACCATATGGAATCTCCACAAATGTGCCACATAACTTGGGGGTAATCACGGGTGGGACACAAACCGGGTGTAAAAATGCGCCTCTTCAAGAATCCTGGCTCGTGAAATGACCCGAGCATTGTGGGTATTCAGATACCGTGAGCCGTCAGTGTGTGCTCCGCCAGCGGATCCTTGACAATGGGTACATTCACGTTCATACCGCTGTGTATTCGAAGACCCCTCTTCTGACCCCAGGGAATGTCCTGCAATTATCACACTGAAAGAACAGGTGCATGATGGGATACCACCCCCAGCTGTCCAAACAAAACCCGATCATGCTGTTGCAGACAGATTGAAAGAGCCATATCACATTTCAGGATCTTTTTTTCCAAATGCAATTATTTACGAAATACATTGGTGCTTATACAAATAATAATAATAGTAGTAATGATAATCAATCTCATCTTCATAATGATTAACCACCATTGTGTAGCCCCCACTTAATTTATTCAAGAACGTTTTTCAAAGATAGATTGGTAACTACCGGCTGCCTAACTGAAACCGGAGGACAGATGCAATACCAAAGAAGATTTGGATTGGCTCTGGGCAGATTGCCATGGTAATATCTTCGGTAGATGCAAACCGATTGGTCCTGAAAGCGACCCCAATTTCACTCGTCGTTTCAGCCTTGTTTTCAGTCCCCTCCGGTGCAGCGGGGCAGAAGGGGAGCGCTGTGCACTTACAGCCCCGTCAAGCGGCGGCAGCTGCATCTCTCTCTCTCTCTCTCTCTCTCTCTCTCTCTCTCTCTCTCTCTCTCTCTCTCTCTCTCTCTCTCTCTCTCTCTCTCTCTCTCTCTCTCTCTCTCTCCCTCCCTCCCTCCCTCCCTCCCTCTCCCCCTCCCAGGTGCACTTTAACACACACTCTCAAACGGCAGTGTGTTTGCTGCTCAGGTTTTTAGTCCAATGGAGTGCCTGACAGGGCCACGGAGAGGGAGATTACTTGTTACGGAGAAAACGCCGAGCGGCAATGAGACCGCCGCGGCGGGCCATTTGCAGGTCCCATAAAAACACGGGTCCCTCATTATCCGGGGTCCCATGGGGGCGGCGGGAGGCGCAGCGACTTGTTTAAAATTTCAGATCGTCTCTGGGAAAAGCGATTGGGCCTTGATGTCTCATCCGACGTGCCACAGTTCCAGCCCTGCACCTACGTTAGTAACAACCAATATAACAGTGCTGACAGTGATTGGTGGATACATTCTGGCTATACTTCTGGGATCCCTCTGGGGATTGCCTTTAATTTATAATGATGAAGTGTAAAGGTAACCAAACATACTAACAAATAGTGTTCTAAACAATACTAAATGCCACTATACAACTAACCTTGAACTAATGTTTACCCAGCTATACCTAAATCATTATTAACCTTTAACTAATGTTTACCCAGCTATACCTAAATCATTATTAACCTTTAACTAATCTTTACCCAGCTATACCTAAATCATTATTAACCTTTAACTAATCTTTACCCAGCTATACCTAAATCATTATTAACCTTTAACTAATCTTTACCCAGCTATACCTAAATCATTATTTAAAAATAAAACATCCAAAGAAAGAAAGAAAGGATGGCCAAAGACCAAAGAGGTCAGGGAGCTCTGGTGCGATCTGAGGAGGTTAGTCTTAGTTTTTGCAGTGGGAAGCTTATTCCACCACCGGCGGGCCAGAACAGTCAGGCAATAAGACCTGGTAGTGCAGGCTGAGGGGGGAGCTAGCAGAACAGAGAGGTCTGGCTGGGGTGTTGGCTCTGATGATCCTTCAAAGATATAGCACAGCGTTTCCTTTAGCTGCCCAATAAGCTAGTGCCAAGTTTTGAATCTGATGTGAGCTGATACAGGAGCCAGTGGAGGGAGATGAGAAGGGGAGAGACATGGCTGAGTGGGGAGTTGGGAGATCAGACGGGCAGCAGCGTTCAGAGGCAGAGAGGCCAGCATGGAGTTACAGTAGTTCAGACGGGATGTGACCAGTGCTGGACTAAGAGCAGGGTTGAGTAGGTAGTGATGTGACCAGCGCTGGACTAAGAGCAGGGTTGAGTAGGTAGTGACGTGACCAGCGCTGGACTAAGAGCAGGGTTGAGTAGGTAGTGACGTGACCAGCGCTGGACTAAGAGCAGGGTTGAGTAGGTAGTGACGTGACCAGCGCTGGACTAAGAGCAGGGTTGAGTAGGTAGTGACGTGACCAGCGCTGGACTAAGAGCAGGGTTGAGTAGGTAGTGACGTGACCAGCGCTGGACTAAGAGCAGGGTTGAGTAGGTAGTGATGTGACCAGCGCTGGACGACAAGAAATTATTAGATAACCTAAAAAATGGCCTCTGTGAACGACTGCAGCCCCCATTGGCCAGTTTTCATACACTCAGGTGTTTCTCTCTCTCTGGTGGCCCCTCCCCTCAGAAACGCCTGTGCCACTCAGACTTAAGGAGAGGGAATCTCGCATGGTACAGGCCACCAGTAACTCAATATCAAACCCACACACGCACACACACGCACACACATACACGCACACGCACACGCATCTGCAGCCAAAGCCTTTCCAGTCAGTATCTCTATTTCTGTTTTGGTGATTGGGGATGATGATGATGATGATGATGATGATGAGTGTGGTGTTGATGATGAAGATATTTATGATAATGATGGGTAATGGTTACGACTGGTGATTAGTGATGATGATGAGTGGTGTTGATGCTGGTGGTTATGATGAAGATGATGATGATGATGATGGGTAATGGTTACGACTGGTGATTAGTGATGATGATGAGTGGTGTTGATGCTGGTGGTTATGATGAAGATGATGATGATGATGATGGGTAATGGTTACGACTGGTGATTAGTGATGATGATGAGTGGTGTTGATGCTGGTGGTTATGATGAAGATGATGATGATGATGGGTAATGGATATGACTGGTGATTGGTGATGATGATTATGGTCAGATGAAGAGGATTGTAGTTGTGACAGTAACAACAGTGGCAATCGTAATTATGGTACCACAATGTAGTTTCAGCAGTTTGCCCAATATAATACACTTAGGCTTAAGATTTACTAAGGCCTTTAGCGTGTGCAAAAACTTTTAGCACACGCAAAACCAATAACATGACCAATTATTGGTGCAAAACCAAGTACCGTGACCAATCATTTGTCATGTTATTGGTTTTCTAAATGTCTGAAGGTCTTAAATTAAAGTATTAACTTGCAAAAATCAGCAGGGACATGAGACCGTCACAGTCACACAACACAGTGGAACATTGTTCTACACTCTTTGGCCTTCTTACCTATACTGCATTTTTATCCAGAGCGACTTACACAACTTTTAGTATTGTACATAGTATTCATTCAGGTTAAATACCTTCCTCAAGGGTACAATGGCTTTGTCCTACCTGTGAATCGAACCCGCAATCTTTGGGTCAGAAGCCCAGTTCCCTACCCGTTATACTGCACTGCCTTTAATGTCAGTACAGTAGATGTGCTGGGAGAAATATGTCCGTTCAATCTGTTGGGATGGAATTCCATGTGTAAGAATATGCATCGTAGCAGTAGAGTTGAGTACAAATGTGTCTGGTTCATTTTGTGATGAAGCTTCATACGCTCTACACTTACACTTGTCCCTGGAGGCGTCTTTGGTGTCAAACTCCTGGACTTGAGAATTTAACCAGCTTGTATGTCTCTTTGTTTTCCGATCCCAGAGTTGCTGCAATAGGTGGCATCAACAGCATAGGAAACTTGAGCGTGTGTCCAATGTGCAGAGACTTTGAAAAATATCAGAACACATTAATATGAAATCCATAACTCTGGAAGGTTGGACTTCCCACAGTTAACCGCTATTGAGCTTGTGGCTGTCAAGGGAGCTTCTCAGTGAGGAAACATTTGTAGCTCGGGGAGAAAAAACCAGGGCATTTGGCATCTGCATCACACATTACTATGCTTTCTGGAACATTCTGTAGAAAAATACATATTGTTCTGTGGGAAAAGTCTATACGTATTCATTTAAGAAAATGAACCTTGGCAAAAAGTTGTGTAGTCAGACATTTTTAGGGCATTTTAGGATTTTGGTCCCAGCTTGTTTGATAGAGTATGGCCAGTAAAATACTGGCTTTTACGGTCTCACAGAACCACATTGGGTGCAAACGTCACCTGATTTTGGAAACGGTTGTAAATTAATATATAAAGGTCTTTGATACCTTTAAAGAAACACCCGCCATTTGACAAATGTCATACAAACCATTCATTCAGACCGTCGCTATAAAAAAGATGGGGGGCTCACTCGAGTCGTGTGGTTCTGCTTTCCCCCAGCAAAGCGTTTTAGGAGAACCTGTCTTTGTGAAGCTCTTTAGGATCACCTGTCTTTGTGGAGCTCTTTAGGAGAACCTGTCTTTGTGGAGCTCTTTAGGAGAACCTGTCTTTGTGGAGCTCTTTAGGAGAACCTGTCTTTGTGGAGCTCTTTAGGAGAACCTGTCTTTGTGGGTCTTTTGCACACAACCACAAGTGATTGCTTTCAGCACTCTAAGGTAAATTAGCTTTGACATCCTGATGGAAGTGTAGCCGATGACACTGTGCGTGAACAGTATTGGCAATATTTAATATTTATGTATTCGACTTTCTATTATCATATGTGTACTTTTAGTTTGTACGGCTCAGCCCAACAGCCCTGAAAGAACGGTAACCATAGCAGTAGCAGCAGAAGAAGATTGGGTATGTCTTTGATGGGCGGCCCTTTCTGTTAAGACAGTTGATCGATGCTTTTTTTTGGCCAACGTCATGTTTGCCAAACTCCATCCCTTGTGTTGCGGCGTGTTTGTCTCTTCCTCTAGAGACAGGCTGACCGTCCACACAGAGGTGTCTCCTGGCATGGTTTTAAAAGCTGACCGTCCACACAGAGGTGTCTCCTGGCATGGTTTTAAAGGCTGACCGTCCACACAGAGATGTCCCCTGGCATGGTTTTAAAGGCTGACCGTCCACACAGAGATGTCCCCTGGCATGGTTTTAAAGGCTGACCGTCCACACAGAGGTGTCCCCTGGCATGGTTTTAAAGGCTGACCGTCCACACAGAGGTGTCCCCTGGCATGGTTTTAAAGGCTGACCGTCCACACAGAGGTGTCTCCTGGCATCGTTTTAAAGGGGAACCCTTTATGCCATTTTCTATAAGTATCTGCATTAATAACATACAGTAGAGCTGCACGACCTGCCTATATGTGCTCTTCAGTTTTCAGAAGGTCGCCGTGTTCTAATCAGTCCGACATTGAGGAGTTCTGCAGCCTGGCACCGATTTCTCGTTGAACGCTGGATGGAGAATGTCGTACTTGGCATTTTAAGAGCAGATCCTTTGTACTGCCTAAAAGATTGTGCCTGGCCCGGGAAGGCTTCCAGAAACACGAACAAAAAAGAAACCTTTCAAGAGTCCATCAGAGCCAGGAAGAATCAAGGAAAAGTGTATTTATTTATTTATTTATTTATTTTTTTGTGTGTGTAATTTTTTATTAGTCTAAATGAGAAAACTGTGTGCTAATGTTGTTCCTTCCAGCAGAGACCGTCAAATGAGTTTGAGTTGTTGTTGAGGGTTTAGCACCCCCCCCCTGAGATCTGAGGGAAGCGATTCATGGAGCGAGTTAAGTGAAGTAGTGACAATAGGAGGATAATGTGTTTCTGATTATCGGGTTTGCTGCTTTGCTCAAGGCTTGGGGCCCCTGCCAAATGCGCACTAACAGACTGAACCTGCTCCAGACCCCGCCCCCACCCAGCTCCTCTTCTCACTGGCTCCTCTATGTGTCCTCCCTGTGTGTCCTCACTGGCTCCTCTATGTGTCCTCCCTGCGTGTCCTCACTGGCTCCTCTATGTGTCCTCCCTGTGTGTCCTCACTGTGTGTCCTCACTGGCTCCTCTATGTGTCCTCCCTGTGTGTCCTCACTGGCTCCTCTGTGTGTCCTCCCTATGTGTTCTCACTGGCTCCTCTATGTGTCCTCCCTGTGTGTCCTCACTGGCTCCTTTATGTGTCCTCCCTGTGTGTCCTCACTGGCTCCTCTATGTGTCCTCCCTGGCTCCTCTATGTGTCCTCACTGGCTCCTCTATGTGTCCTCCCTGTGTGTCCTCACTGGCTTCTCTATGTGTCCTCCCTATGTGTTCTCACTGGCTCCTCTATGTGTCCTCCCTGTGTGTCCTCACTGGCTCCTTTATGTGTCCTCCCTGTGTGTCCTCACTGGCTCCTCTATGTGTCCTCCCTGGCTCCTCTATGTGTCCTCACTGGCTCCTCTATGTGTCCTCCCTGTGTGTCCTCACTGGCTTCTCTATGTGTCCTCCCTGTGTGTCCTCACTGGCTTCTCTATGTGTCCTCCCTGTGTGTCCTCACTGGCTTCTCTATGTGTCCTCCCTATGTGTCCTCACTGGCTCCTCTGTGTGTCCTCCCTATGTGTCCTCACTGGCTCCTCTATGTGTCCTCCATATGTGTCCTCCCTGGCTCCTCTATGTGTCCTCACTGGCTCTTCTGTGTGTCCTCCCTATGTGTCCTCACTGGCTCCTCTATGTGTCCTCCCTATGTGTCCTCCCTGGCTCCTCTATGTGTCCTCACTGGCTCTTCTGTGTGTCCTCCCTATGTGTCCTCACTGGCTCCTCTATGTGTCCTCCCTATGTGTCCTCCCTGGCTCCTCTATGTGTCCTCACTGGCTCTTCTGTGTGTCCTCCCTGTGTGTCCTCACTGGCTCCTCTATGTGTCCTCCCTATGTGTTCTCACTGGCTCCTCTGTGTGTCCTCCCTGGCTCCTCTGTGTGTCCTCACTGGCTCCTCTGTGTGTCCTCACTGGCTCCTCTGTGTGTCCTCACTGGCTCCTCTGTGTGTCCTCACTGGCTCCTCTGTGTGTCCTCCCTGGCTCCTCTGTGTGTCCTCACTGGCTCCTCTGTGTGTCCTCACTGGCTCCTCTGTGTGTCCTCACTGGCTCCTCTATGTGTCCTCACTGGCTCATTATTTAGTAAATAACTGCAAGAGGAATAAAGTTATACAGTACAAGCCTTTATTATGCTGTGTGTCTGTACCTTAGTTACCTTACATCACCGCTACACTTCAGTATTGGAGCATCACAGTAAATTGGGAGCCAGCTCCACAAGTGAGTTTTCTGAATCCACCAGATATCAGGAGACAGGTTACCAAGGATGAGGAGTATATTGAGGATGAAGAGTTTATTGAGGCTGAAGAGTATATTGAGGATGAGGAGTTTATTGAGCCTGAAGAGTATATTGAGGATGAGGAGTTTATTAAGGATGAAGAGTATATTGATGATGAAGAGTATATGGGAGATGAGGATTGGCTCTCTTCCGTAGTCTCTGTTCATAAAATGCAAGTCCCAGTTAATACAGCTGAATAATGAAGAATGTTTGTGAATCCCGTACATGCAGGACTGTTTACACTGTATCTTAATGTCTATCGTACATGCAGGACTGTTTACACTGTATCTTAATGTCTATCGTACATGCAGGACTGTTTACACTGTATCTTAACGTCTATCGTACATGCAGGACTGTTTACACTGTATCTTAACGTCTATCGTACATGCAGGACTGTTTACACTGTATCTTAATGTCTATCGTACATGCAGGACTGTTTACACTATCTTAATGTCTATCGTACATGCAGGACTGTTTACACTGTATCTTAATGTCTATCGTACATGCAGGACTGTTTACACTGTATCTTAATGTCTATCGTACATGCAGGACTGTTTACACTGTATCTTAATGTCTATCGTACATGCAGGACTGTTTACACTGTATCTTAATGTCTATTGTACATGCAGGACTGTTTACACTATCTTAACGTCTATCGTACATGCAGGACTGTTTACACTGTATCTTAACGTCTATCGTACATGCAGGACTGTTTACACTGTATCTTAATGTCTATCGTACATGCAGGACTGTTTACACTATCTTAATGTCTATCGTACATGCAGGACTGTTTACACTGTATCTTAATGTCTATCGTACATGCAGGACTGTTTACACTATCTTAATGTCTATCGTACATGCAGGACTGTTTACACTGTATCTTAATGTCTATCGTACATGCAGGACTGTTTACACTGTATCTTAATGTCTATCGTACATGCAGGACTGTTTACACTGTATCTTAATGTCTATCGTACATGCAGGACTGTTTACACTGTATCTTAATGTCTATCGTACATGCAGGACTGTTTACACTGTATCTTAATGTCTATCGTACATGCAGGACTGTTTACACTATCTTAATGTCTATCGTACATGCAGGACTGTTTACACTGTATCTTAATGTCTATCGTACATGCAGGACTGTTTACACTGTATCTTAATGTCTATCGTACATGCAGGACTGTTTACACTGTATCTTAACGTCTATCGTACATGCAGGACTGTTTACACTGTATCTTAATGTCTATCGTACATGCAGGACTGTTTACACTGTATCTTAATGTCTATCGTACATGCAGGACTGTTTACACTGTATCTTAATGTCTATCGTACATGCAGGACTGTTTACACTGTATCTTAACGTCTATCGTACATGCAGGACTGTTTACACTGTATCTTAATGTCTATCGTACATGCAGGACTGTTTACACTGTATCTTAATGTCTATCGTACATGCAGGACTGTTTACACTGTATCTTAACGTCTATCGTACATGCAGGACTGTTTACACTGTATCTTAATGTCTATCGTACATGCAGGACTGTTTACACTGTATCTTAATGTCTATCGTACATGCAGGACTGTTTACACTGTATCTTAATGTCTATCGTACATGCAGGACTGTTTACACTATCTTAATGTCTATCGTACATGCAGGACTGTTTACACTGTATCTTAACGTCTATCGTACATGCAGGACTGTTTACACTGTATCTTAATGTCTATCGTACATGCAGGACTGTTTACACTATCTTAATGTCTATCGTACATGCAGGACTGTTTACACTGTATCTTAATGTCTATCGTACATGCAGGACTGTTTACACTATCATAATGTCTATCATACATGCAGGACTGTTTACACTGTATCTTAATGTCTATCATACATGCAGGACTGTTTACACTGTATCTTAATGTCTATCGTACATGCAGGACTGTTTACACTGTATCTTAATGTCTATCATACATGCAGGACTGTTTACACTGTATCTTAATGTCTATCATACATGCAGGACTGTTTACACTGTATCTTAATGTCTATCGTACGTGCAGGACTGTTTACACTGTATCTTAATGTCTATCGTACATGCAGGACTGTTTACACTGTATCTTAATGTCTATCGTACATGCAGGACTGTTTACACTGTATCTTAATGTCTATCGTACATGCAGGACTGTTTACACTGTATCTTAATGTCTATCGTACATGCAGGACTGTTTACACTGTATCTTAATGTCTATCGTACATGCAGGACTGTTTACACTGTATCTTAATGTCTATCGTACATGCAGGACTGTTTACACTGTATCTTAATGTCTATCGTACGTGCAGGACTGTTTACACTATCTTAATGTCTATCGTACATGCAGGACTGTTTACACTGTATCTTAACGTCTATCGTACATGCAGGACTGTTTACACTGTATCTTAACGTCTATCGTACATGCAGGACTGTTTACACTGTATCTTAACGTCTATCGTACATGCAGGACTGTTTACACTATCTTAATGTCTATCGTACATGCAGGACTGTTTACACTGTATCTTAATGTCTATCGTACATGCAGGACTGTTTACACTATCTTAATGTCTATCGTACATGCAGGACTGTTTACACTGTATCTTAATGTCTATCGTACATGCAGGACTGTTTACACTGTATCTTAATGTCTATCGTACATGCAGGACTGTTTACACTGTATCTTAATGTCTATCGTACATGCAGGACTGTTTACACTGTATCTTAATGTCTATCGTACATGCAGGACTGTTTACACTGTATCTTAATGTCTATCGTACATGCAGGACTGTTTACACTGTATCTTAATGTCTATCGTACATGCAGGACTGTTTACACTGTATCTTAATGTCTATCGTACATGCAGGACTGTTTACACTGTATCTTAATGTCTATCGTACATGCAGGACTGTTTACACTGTATCTTAACGTCTATCGTACATGCAGGACTGTTTACACTGTATCTTAATGTCTATCGTACATGCAGGACTGTTTACACTGTATCTTAATGTCTATCGTACATGCAGGACTGTTTACACTGTATCTTAATGTCTATCGTACATGCAGGACTGTTTACACTGTATCTTAATGTCTATCGTACATGCAGGACTGTTTACACTGTATCTTAATGTCTATCGTACATGCAGGACTGTTTACACTGTATCTTAATGTCTATCGTACATGCAGGACTGTTTACACTGTATCTTAACGTCTATCGTACATGCAGGACTGTTTACACTGTATCTTAATGTCTATCGTACATGCAGGACTGTTTACACTGTATCTTAATGTCTATCGTACATGCAGGACTGTTTACACTGTATCTTAATGTCTATCGTACATGCAGGACTGTTTACACTATCTTAATGTCTATCGTACATGCAGGACTGTTTACACTGTATCTTAACGTCTATCGTACATGCAGGACTGTTTACACTGTATCTTAATGTCTATCGTACATGCAGGACTGTTTACACTATCTTAATGTCTATCGTACATGCAGGACTGTTTACACTGTATCTTAATGTCTATCGTACATGCAGGACTGTTTACACTGTATGATAATGTCTATCATACATGCAGGACTGTTTACACTGTATCTTAATGTCTATCATACATGCAGGACTGTTTACACTGTATCTTAATGTCTATCGTACATGCAGGACTGTTTACACTGTATCTTAATGTCTATCATACATGCAGGACTGTTTACACTGTATCTTAATGTCTATCATACATGCAGGACTGTTTACACTGTATCTTAATGTCTATCGTACATGCAGGACTGTTTACACTGTATCTTAATGTCTATCGTACATGCAGGACTGTTTACACTGTATCTTAATGTCTATCGTACATGCAGGACTGTTTACACTGTATCTTAATGTCTATCGTACATGCAGGACTGTTTACACTGTATCTTAATGTCTATCGTACATGCAGGACTGTTTACACTGTATCTTAATGTCTATCGTACATGCAGGACTGTTTACACTGTATCTTAATGTCTATCGTACATGCAGGACTGTTTACACTGTATCTTAATGTCTATCGTACATGCAGGACTGTTTACACTGTATCTTAATGTCTATCGTACATGCAGGACTGTTTACACTGTATCTTAACGTCTATCGTACATGCAGGACTGTTTACACTGTATCTTAACGTCTATCGTACATGCAGGACTGTTTACACTGTATCTTAACGTCTATCGTACATGCAGGACTGTTTACACTATCTTAATGTCTATCGTACATGCAGGACTGTTTACACTGTATCTTAATGTCTATCGTACATGCAGGACTGTTTACACTGTATCTTAACGTCTATCATACATGCAGGACTGTTTACACTGTATCTTAATGTCTATCGTACATGCAGGACTGTTTACACTGTATCTTAATGTCTATCGTACATGCAGGACTGTTTACACTATCTTAACGTCTATCGTACATGCAGGACTGTTTACACTGTATCTTAATGTCTATCGTACATGCAGGACTGTTTACACTGTATCTTAATGTCTATCGTATATGCAGGACTGTTTACACTGTATCTTAATGTCTATCGTATATGCAGGACTGTTTACACTGTATCTTAATGTCTATCGTATATGCAGGACTGTTTACACTGTATCTTAATGTCTATCGTACATGCAGGACTGTTTACACTGTATCTTAATGTCTATCGTATATGCAGGACTGTTTACACTGTATCTTAATGTCTATCGTATATGCAGGACTGTTTACACTGTATCTTAATGTCTATCGTATATGCAGGACTGTTTACACTATCTTAATGTCTATCGTACATGCAGGACTGTTTACGCTGTATCTTAATGTCTATCGTACATGCAGGACTGTTTACACTGTATCTTAATGTCTATCGTATATGCAGGACTGTTTACACTGTATCTTAATGTCTATCGTATATGCAGGACTGTTTACACTGTATCTTAATGTCTATCGTATATGCAGGACTGTTTACACTGTATCTTAATGTCTATCGTACATGCAGGACTGTTTACACTGTATCTTAATGTCTATCGTATATGCAGGACTGTTTACACTGTATCTTAATGTCTATCGTATATGCAGGACTGTTTACACTGTATCTTAATGTCTATCGTATATGCAGGACTGTTTACACTGTATCTTAATGTCTATCGTACATGCAGGACTGTTTACACTGTATCTTAATGTCTATCGTATATGCAGGACTGTTTACACTGTATCTTAATGTCTATCGTATATGCAGGACTGTTTACACTGTATCTTAATGTCTATCGTATATGCAGGACTGTTTACACTGTATCTTAATGTCTATCGTACATGCAGGACTGTTTACACTGTATCTTAATGTCTATCGTACATGCAGGACTGTTTACACTGTATCTTAACGTCTATCGTACATGCAGGACTGTTTACACTATCTTAATGTCTATCGTACATGCAGGACTGTTTACACTGTATCTTAATGTCTATCGTACATGCAGGACTGTTTACACTGTATCTTAATGTCTATCGTACATGCAGGACTGTTTACACTATCTTAATGTCTATCGTACATGCAGGACTGTTTACACTGTATCTTAATGTCTATCGTACATGCAGGACTGTTTACACTGTATCTTAATGTCTATCGTACATGCAGGACTGTTTACACTGTATCTTAATGTCTATCGTACATGCAGGACTGTTTACACTGTATCTTAATGTCTATCGTACATGCAGGACTGTTTACACTGTATCTTAATGTCTATCGTACATGCAGGACTGTTTACACTATCTTAATGTCTATCGTACATGCAGGACTGTTTACACTGTATCTTAATGTCTATCGTACATGCAGGACTGTTTACACTGTATCTTAATGTCTATCGTACATGCAGGACTGTTTACACTATCTTAATGTCTATCGTACATGCAGGACTGTTTACACTGTATCTTAATGTCTATCGTACATGCAGGACTGTTTACACTGTATCTTAATGTCTATCGTACATGCAGGACTGTTTACACTGTATCTTAATGTCTATCGTACATGCAGGACTGTTTACACTGTATCTTAATGTCTATCGTACATGCAGGACTGTTTACACTGTATCTTAATGTCTATCGTACGTGCAGGACTGTTTACACTATCTTAATGTCTATCGTACATGCAGGACTGTTTACACTGTATCTTAATGTCTATCGTACATGCAGGACTGTTTACACTGTATCTTAATGTCTATCGTACGTGCAGGACTGTTTACACTATCTTAATGTCTATCGTACGTGCAGGACTGTTTACACTATCTTAATGTCTATCGTACATGCAGGACTGTTTACACTGTATCTTAACGTCTATCGTACATGCAGGACTGTTTACACTGTATCTTAACGTCTATCGTACATGCAGGACTGTTTACACTGTATCTTAACGTCTATCGTACATGCAGGACTGTTTACACTATCTTAATGTCTATCGTACATGCAGGACTGTTTACACTATCTTAATGTCTATCGTACATGCAGGACTGTTTACACTATCTTAACGTCTATTGTACATGCAGGACTGTTTACACTGTATCTTAATGTCTATCGTACATGCAGGACTGTTTACACTGTATCTTAATGTCTATCGTACATGCAGGACTGTTTACACTGTATCTTAATGTCTATCGTACATGCAGGACTGTTTACACTGTATCTTAATGTCTATCGTACATGCAGGACTGTTTACACTATCTTAACGTCTATCATACATGCAGGACTGTTTACACTGTATCTTAACGTCTATCGTACATGCAGGACTGTTTACACTGTATCTTAACGTCTATCGTACATGCAGGACTGTTTACACTATCTTAATGTCTCGTACATGCAGGACTGTTTACACTATCTTAATGTCTATCGTACATGCAGGACTGTTTACACTATCTTAATGTCTATCGTACATGCAGGACTGTTTACACTGTATCTTAACGTCTATCATACATGCAGGACTGTTTACACTATCTTAATGTCTATCATACATGCAGGACTGTTTACACGATCTTAATGTCTATCGTACATGCAGGACTGTTTACACTGTATCTTAATGTCTATCGCACATGCAGGACTGTTTACACTATCTTAATGTCTATCGTACATGCAGGACTGTTTACACTGTATCTTAATGTCTATCGCACATGCAGGACTGTTTACACTATCTTAATGTCTATCGTACATGCAGGACTGTTTACACTGTATCTTAATGTCTATCGTACATGCAGGACTGTTTACACTGTATCTTAATGTCTATCGTACATGCAGGCCTGTTTACACTGTATCTTAATGTCTATCGTACATGCAGGACTGTTTACACTGTATCTTAATGTCTATCGTACGTGCAGGACTGTTTACACTGTATCTTAATGTCTATCGCACATGCAGGACTGTTTACACTATCTTAATGTCTATCGTACATGCAGGACTGTTTACACTGTATCTTAATGTCTATCGTATATGCAGGACTGTTTACACTGTATCTTAATGTCTATCGTATATGCAGGACTGTTTACACTGTATCTTAATGTCTATCGTATATGCAGGACTGTTTACACTGTATCTTAATGTCTATCGTACATGCAGGACTGTTTACACTGTATCTTAATGTCTCGCACATGCAGGACTGTTTTAATGCGCTGTATGTCCTATTGCATGCATTTAGAGAGAGAGGTCGCATTTCTCCTGGTTGTTACTCTCAATGTTCCGTCCCCCCTGACGACCAGCTGTAACAGGGTGTCGTGATTTCCGCGCGCTTATTATGGGATGCAGAATGTTGGTGACAGGAGAAAAGTATTTACATTTGGATCTGATCCCAGTGCATCAACTGCAGATATGATTCAGATTGGATCCAAATCCTGTGTTTGTGACACGTATCAGCTATATTTCTGTATCGAAAGACGATCATGAACGGCCTCAGATCAACCTGATGCATTGTGGGATACACTGTAATGCGCATCCTGACCACATAGGTTTAGTGCAAAAGTGACGAGGACAACCATCCTACAGAACCTGTTTATTAAGCTAACAATTAGCTAAATTAGAGCAGCGATGTAACGGAAGCCATTTTGTTATCTGAGGTGATTAACGGCCATAATAATTCATATCGTGATTAATAAGGGCTGCTGTGGGACTGAAGTTTCTCTTGTTATTTTCTGCTTTGCATTCATAAAGTGTGCATATGTTTATAGTTTATAGGCAGTTCACCTGGTGATGCTGTATCTTTAGAACAGGGTGCATATTAATGTTTATAGGCAGTTCACCTGGTGATGCTGTATCTTTAGAACAGGGTGCATATTAATGTTTATAAGCAGTTCACCTGGTGATGCTGCATCTTTAGAACAGGGTGCATATTAATGTTTATAGGCAGTTCACCTGGTGATGCTGTATCTTTAGAACAGGGTGCATATTAATGTTTATAAGCAGTTCACCTGGTGATGCTGTATCTTTAGAACAGGGTGCATATTAATGTTTATAGGCAGTTCACCTGGTGATGCTGTATCTTTAGAACAGGGTGCATATTAATGTTTATAGGCAGTTCACCTGGTGATGCTGTATCTTTAGAACAGGGTGCATATTAATGTTTATAGGCAGTTCACCTGGTGATGCTGTATCTTTAGAACAGGGTGCGAGTCTGAGGTTCGTCACCTGCGCTTACGAGCGGCTGTGCGCTGACGATCTGTCCATTTCTCATCCTGTCTTTGATTGGCTCCTCTCTCCCGCACAGCCCTCCTAATCCCGCTGTAAAGGTCAGTTTAGCATAATGTCTTCATACCGAGTCGACCCGCATGCTCTAGGACCCGTAAATCCTGTCCTAATGGCGCCTTTTTAGATGAAACGGCTGTAAATGACGGCGTCACCCTCTCGCAGTCCGCTGCCGGGGCTTTAACGCGAATCGCGGCGTTTTAAATTTTTTGTTTTTAATAGGAAAACCCGCCGTGTCTTCAGCTGCTATC
Source organism: Ilyophis sp. 1 JC-2022 (assembly GCA_022702515.1). Classification (NCBI taxonomy): domain Eukaryota; kingdom Metazoa; phylum Chordata; class Actinopteri; order Anguilliformes; family Synaphobranchidae; genus Ilyophis; species Ilyophis sp. 1 JC-2022. The sequence goes on along the minus strand of CM040404.1, from coordinate 3,178,010 downwards.
AGATCAAGCGGGGTCCAGCGTTTGAGCCGTTTTACTGTAACTGGCTTATAAAGAACACGGTTAACCTCCCAAAGTGTGACTGATATGGGATTTTTTTAGAAAACAAAAGCACTCGTGCTTTGTATGTGCCATGAAATGCAATGCGTTTAGAATATAAACATGACTCAAACTATAATAAATCTTCAATTTTGATGACAAAAATGGCATATCTTTTTAAATATTGGAAGGCAGTTGCAATCTTGGAAAGAAACCTGATTCATCGAATGATTGCTTAATTGTTTTTGTATGTTTTAAGAATGTTATTTTTTTGTTTTTATCCAGTGACCATCACTAACCTATGACACGTATTAAGACCCTGTCGAAGGTCAAAGCTTCCTGAAACGCCCTCGCGTGCACGCGGTTTGTGTCCACGGGCCGCCGTGTTGCTCGCGTGCACGCGGTTTGTGTCCACGGGCCGCCGTGTTGTCACGCAGACTTACCGCTTTAGTTCTGAGCATCTTTCTGCCGTGTGGGAGTAAATCTTTAACCCCCCTTCAGCACATCATGCTACTCAGTGTTCTCATAATCACTGCAGCGCGTTGCACAATCATTCCTTAATGGCTGCTTGTGATAGACGGAGAATGAGAGGGAAGCCAAGGACTGAACCGGCGATGTCTCCCAGAGCGGAGATGGTCTTAGCATCCCCCCCACCCCCCCACCATGAGCCCAAATGGAATGTTCTCCTGCTCCTCCTGCCTCGTTTCCCTGGAAACCGGATTGCTCCCAACAATGACAGCATGAGTGGTGGAGTCCTCCAGGAAAAATGTGGATTGGGCGGTCTGGAAAAAGAGGATCACTCCCCCTCCTCTCGTGCCGGGAGAGGGCTTCAGGTTCCTCATCGCGCAAACGGTACGGAATTCGGGAGCGGAATTACTCACGGGCGGCGTGGATTTCGTTGGGTGCGGCTTATTTTCATCATGTTGAAAATGGAAAATCAGAAACAAAGTATCATTATTTAGAGCTAATCACAATAACAAACAACCCCAGCCGCCCCCACACTTAGAAAATAAAGCAATAATGATAAGATGAAAAGTAATTGGGTGTTGGATGTGTGGATGTGTTAGAGAGGTGGATTAATCATGGTAATAGTGCTTTAGACTCATACATACACAGCAAACAGAGCAATTATGGGATACTGCAGTGCTCACACACTTATTTTATCAGGAAAATGTAGTTTTGTTGGACGTTGTCATCGTTTGTAGTAATTCATCCTGATGATGTTTAACGGGACCTTTGGATTTGGCACCCCCCTGAAGCACGTCCCAAGCCTCGTCAGAGAGAGAGAGGGGGGTGGGGGGGGGGGGGGCGTCAGGGTTTTGGGGCTCCTGGGTTTGGATCCTCCGAGACCGAAATGCTGAAAGAGAACACATGTGCCACGCGTGTTATAAATCATGTGTACATCTCTAATATCCCCACAGGACCCCGGTCAGATCAGCTTTATATCGTCTTCTCCCCCTAGGCCTGATCACACCCCCCCCCCCCCTTCCCCCTGGCCTGATCACACACACACACACCCCCTTCCCCCTGGCCTGATCACACACACACACACACCCCCCCCTTCCCCCTGGCCTGATCACACACACACACACACACACACCCCTCCCCCCTGGCCTGATCACAAATCCTGGGTAAAACTAGGTAACATATTAAACAGGATATAGCCTGTAGCTTATAATAAAATATAAATAATCTACACAATAATAACGTTTAGAATGATCAACTCATCAATCCAACGTCTGCCAGTGTGAGAGCTTTCTCCACATGTGGCGTTCCTGCGCTGTTTTCCGCTTGGAAAGGGAATTAAAGCCTGTTTCCTTTATTTAGGTATTCCTGCTGTTTTCTGTGTTCATATCCATAGAAGCTCTGGGCTGTGATTGGCAGATATATGGGTGCAAATATACCCTGAGCGTGGTGTAACCACACATACAAACATGATTACTGTCATTCCGACTGTAAATCAGGCAAAGTCTAATTTAATATTTCATATCAGATGATCCCAATATAATGCAGATGTTTAATTCCAATAGGTCAGTCATTAACTATGATGAATTTTCCAACTGTCTTTCCCCTGAAGCGTCTTAGTTAAGGATAACTGACTGGATGCTGTCGGTGCCGATAGTTGGTGGGAAAGATGTATATATGATTGTCATTGGGACATGTGAAGCCAATCAGGGCACAGCAGAGAGAGCTGATGATGTCATAGCCACATGTTCAGTGTAGAAAGCGTCTCAGCACAGTGGCTTCCTGGCTTTCTCCAGCTCTGATATGCCTGATGCCGAGAGCAGAGTCACTGGGAAAGCTGTGGGATTGTGTGTCTGGAACAGGGAATGTTCAGCACGGGAATAAGCTAAGCTTCATAACTCATTCAGCGGCTGCTCCATGCATAGCATTCAAAATGGCGTAATCACAGCGGCTGCTCTGTGGATAACATTCAAAATGGCGTAATCACAGCGGCTGCTCTGTGGATAACATTCAAAATGGCGTAATCACAGAGGCTGCTCTGTGGATAACATTCAAAATGGCGTAATCACAGCGGCTGCTCTGTGGATAACATTCAAAATGGCGTAATCACAGCGGCTGCTCTGTAGACTCGTGGAGCGCATTCAAAATGGCGTAATCACAACATAAATTGAGAAGAGAACAGTGTGGAGCCTTGTATAACAGGGTTTTATTTATCAGCTGGGAGGGTGAATGCACAAAAACTATATTTAAAAATAAATAAAAGTACCGTCACTGTTCTCATCCACACTGTTGTTTCACAGAGAGAACCACTTTTCTACAGTGGCAGGAGATGAAACCCCTCCATTCACAGGGTTTCCACATGATGGTGGCCATCTTGCACAGGTGTGTTATGTAGACCGACATATCAGGGTGGGGAAGGGCAGTCTCCAGGGCGGCGTTCGGATCCGAAATGATCTTTTCTTCCTGTCGCTCCCTTCCCTTGCTTCAAGGGGGGAATCCCCAAAATGCCAGGATGAAATATGGCAGCCACACCAAGTGTGATCCAGATCCAATTTAAGAAAGGGGAGGAAGTTTATCCTCACTTCCACCAAGGGTATAAAATGCAGGCTTCCAGCAAGAAGGGAATCCCACAATGCAATGCTCCACATGGAAAAAGTGGGTTGTCACCACAGAACTATGTGGCGCTCACATTTCAACTCTATGGTGTTGCACTTCCGAAATGTTGTGAGGGCGGTTCAGTTCCATTTTTTGTTTGTTTCTCGTCAATCCTCCCTTGCAGAGCACGTAACAAATTGCGTCACAAGAAAGCTCCTCTAGGGAAGTGAGCAAGGGAAGGGAGCGTGTTAAATTGGATCCGAATGCAGGCCAGAGGTGGGTCTGCGTTTTCACCCATTCACCTTTGAACTATGATCTCTGACCCTGAGCCACAAATGTAAGGAAGGACATGGATCCCACATGTGGTTTGGTATGCCCTGCCAGGACATGTGCAGGTATGCATGGTGTATTATTCTAACCCCTATGTCCAGCAGCTTGGGTTTAAAACCACACAAGGGCAGAATAAAAGCTGGCCTGACCACAGAGACGGACATTAACCTTTTTATGCTCCCAAAAAAACACATATACCTTCCCCTTTGTGGTGCAGTGAAAATGTTCTGCTGAGCTTGGCGGGCCGGCTCGATACGCTGTACAGACCCGGTGGGAAGTGGAAACTGTATTTATGCTCCGCACTTTAAAAACCTGGGAAACAAATAGGAAGTGGCGGACATTGCTGCGGTCCCATTCTGCAGAAATGTAGAGGACTCTGTGGACCGGACCGGACTCTGTGGACTGGACTCTCTGGACTGGACTCTGTGGACCGCACTCTGTAGACCGGACCGGACTCTGTGGACCAGACCGGACTCTGTGGACCGGACCGGACTCTGTGGACTGGACTCTGTGGACCGTTCTCTGTAGACCGGACCGGACTCTGTGGACCAGACCGGACTCTGTAGACCGGACCGGACTCTGTGGACCAGACCGGACTCTGTGGACCGCACTCTGTGGACCAGACCGGACTCTGTGGACCGGACCGGACTCTGTGGACCGGCCCGGACTCTGTGGACCGGACCGGACTTTGTGGACCGGACTCTGTGGAAGTGTAGCCGTTGCTCTCGGTTTCTATCGCTCTGTTTGCTGGTTGGTTGGTTATTTTGTTTTTTTTACTGATTGTTCAATTTGTTTGTTGTTTGCGTTGTTGGTTAGTTTGTGTGTTTCTTAGCTTGTGTGTCTGTTAGTTTGTGTGTCTATCTGTTTGTTTGTGTATTAGCCTGTTAGTTTGTGTGTTTCTTAGCTTGTGTGTTTGTTAGTTTGTGTGTTTGTGTATTAGCCTGTTAGTTTGTGTGTTTGTTAGTTTGTGTGTCTATCTGTTTGTTTGTGTATTAGACTGTTAGTTCGTGTGTTTCTTAGCTTGTGTGTTTGTGTATTTGTACGCTTGTTTGCGTGTGTGTTTGTTAGCTTGTGCATTTGGTCAACAGTGTAGCGTAATGGTTAGGTTAGCTTGCGATTGTAAGGTTATAAATTAAATTCCCAGGTGGGGCTCTGCCATGGCACCATTGAGTAAGAATACCTAACCTGCATTGCTTCAGTTAAATATCCAGCTGTGTAAATGGATTGTATGTAAAGACTGGAATGTGTGGATATTAAGAGTGTCTGCTAAATGCCTAAAAGTAACGCGATATCATTGTGATGAAAGGTCTACTGGAGAGAAAGTGGTTCTGGCAGAGACCTATAGACAGGGGTAAATCTGAGATGGTCCCTAGTCTACACCTCTTCCACTTTTATCATTCTGCGACCCTCCCTCCCTTTCCGACAAAAACACACAAACACTTTTTGTCTCTTCAACGTTCCCATTCCAGCCCTGTTTGCGCTCCAACTCGCTCCTCCCGCTCTCCAGGTTTACCGCCATTATCCAGGGCCTAATTAAGGGGCTCGGCTTCATTTAAAGGCATTTAAACGAGTGCTAAATGAGCGCTCCACCGGGTGAGACGTATTCCCAGAGAAAGTGATTACTGCCAGGATTTCTACTGTGTTTGGGTAGCGGCCGCAGACCACCCTAACCCCCAAATCAGAATTAAGAACAGGCCGTTCAGCCCATCTAGAACATAAGAACATAAGAATACATAATGCCGAGAACAGGCCACATTGCAACTCTCTGTAAAAATATAATTCCGATATCAGTGGAGAATTTACCTGATCTCTGCCCATGCTAGTGAGAGTCAGGGTTTAATACCTGATCTCTGCCCATGCTAGTGAGAGTCAGGGTTTAATACCACACTGTTTGCAAGTAAAAGAATGGACCTGAATGTGGTCCTTAATTAAGCTGGTCTGGCTGGCCAAACCTTTTTCTTTTTCACCGTGAAGCTAAACACTGTCTCCCAATAACACCTTTTTAATTAACTCCCTTCGCCGCACTTTAAAGCAAGTATAACAAAGTGACACAAACCTACATTATTAATTCTCCCTCAATGGTCCCCAATGGTTATTTAATTATACCCCAACCAATAATTTATGTAAGGTGAACACGCTCCCAGCTACAAGACTGAAAGTCAAGCAAGAGAAAAAAAAAAAACTATGTTTCCCCACGACCCAAAAAGTTCCTGTCCTCCCCATGATACCTTTGATACATGGTCAGTTTGTGTCATTTCCCCACCACATCTTAATTCAATAAGTCTAACAGTACTAAAATAGCCTACCTTTCAAATGGATTGCAGACACAAACATTGGACCTGTACTAAGCCCCAGAAATTTATTTCATCTTAACCTGGATATAAATAGAAATGCCTACACCAAAGATAGATGAGACCTAAACATTAGACATATACACAGCCTTAAAGTGATATTAGCGTGGCTATAGAAAATGTCTGCACCATAAATAGATGGTAGCCCCAAAACATTAGACATATACAAAGCCTCAAAATGGAATAAGGTTAGAACCTATCCAAAATTAACGAATAGTGAACTCAGTTCAAAGATAAGAACTCAAATCTAGAGATTCATTCAATCCATTTGGTTCCATTGAGTCCAATGTGAATATCCAAAATAATTCTCTGTAGAAACAGAGATTCTCTCTGTATGTTACCTCCTCTTGGTGAGGGTAAAACTTTTTCTAAGCCAACAAATTTAAGACTTGCTGCAGATCCATGGTTTCTGGCTTTGTAAGGCCTGGCAATGGCATAACGCAAATTACCGTTTCATATAGCCGCCTTACGCCAGATTGCGTTTAGTCCGTCCGATATAAATCATTCCACAAGGCCATTTTAACATATAAATAACATGTTACAGTTAATAAAACCCCAAATAGTATATTCTTGACCAGTAATCATTTTTAATATTTGGTTGCATATCCTTTGCGTGCCATGACTTCCTGATGTCCGTGACCCAACAACATAAAAAAACTCTTGATATCTTATTTTCTGGTACTCTTACAAGCGATACTATAACTATCAAACGAGCCTCAAACCATCACTCTGCTGCCAGATATGCAGTAGATATGGATGGATCACTTTAAGGGTTGTTTCTCCTGACAAATTGTCCTATTGAACTCTATGGAAAAATAAGTCAGAAGAAGAAACCCTTCAAGTTATCCATACATATCTACTGTATTTCTGGTAGCAGAGTGATGGTTTAAGGTTTGTTTGATATGTCAAACCCTTAATGACTTAGACCCATATAGCCAACCATGTGTTCCATACTGTTCCAGTGTAATTTACAGCTAAATCTAGTCCCACCCCCCAATTCCTATAGAAATCCATTCAAATGCAGAGACGTTATAGTATTGCTTGTAAGAGTGTCGCACACACACACACATGCACAGACACGCATGCACACACACACGCATGCATGAATGAACACACACAGGCACACACACTGGGATTCTTGATGTCTGGGGGCAGTATGGAAGTGAGTGTGACACAGGAGTGGGGCGGGGGGGGGGGGTCCTGGCGTGACACCCATGTGATTCGACCAGCTGTGCCGTCGGCAAGCTGACATCACCACACGTCTCTACAGCAACACTCGCTAAAATAAACCTGAAAAACACCCGGGTTCACAGGGTCAGTACTCCGACAGCCGTTCCACCCAATGAGGCTTCCACATTCTTTCACAGATTTATCGGCTTTTTCACCTGCAATACGTTTCATTTCGTATATGAAGTCACGCTTGTCAGAAATCATACGGCATCTTTTTGACCCTCGGATCATTTATGCTTTGAGTCCGCAGACGTTACTGTGTAATTGTAAAAAAAAAAACTCAAGGATATAATTTTTCAGATTGTTATCTTCAGTACTCAAACCCAGTTGAAAGGGGTCTTCACTTTGATAGCAGTGTTAGAAAGGACAGCAGCGTAGGTGTGTGTGAAATAAGTGTCTCTTTGCTTGGCTCCTTTTGCCTGCCCCCCCCCACCCCCAAATTTGTATGAGTCATTGTGCCATACAACACCCCCTCCCTCCCCCCGCAGCCGATGGTCGCATTAAAAATAAACTACATTATTTATTTTTTTCTGTTTAGCGCTAATAAACAGCCTCACCTCCTCTTCCAGGCAGGCAGTGACGTGATTGACAGACAGACTGATGAAGGGTCCTATTGACGGACAGACGGACGGACGAAGGCATTGTTGCTGAATAGTTTGCTCTGAGCCCAGCTGATGGTCCTATTGACAGACAGACAGACAGACAGACGGACGGACGAAGGCACTGTTGCTGAATAGTTTGCTCTGAGCCCAGCTGATGGTCCTATTGACAGACAGACGGACGGACGAAGGCACTGTTGCGGAGTAGTTTGATCTGAGCTCAGCTGAGTCCACATTTCTCTCCCTCTCCCCTTTTTTAACATAGCCTTACCATTAGCCCCTGACTCTCTACTGTCTTTCTATTTTCTCAACTGCCTCTACTGTATCTACTGTCTTTCTACCATCTGTTCTCTCTATTGCCTCTGTTGTCTTTACTGCCACTCTACTGTTTCTCTACTGTCTTTCTTCTACTGTATATCTATGTTTCTACCATCTCTGTAATGTCTCTTACTGTCTCTCTATTGACTCTACTATCTTTCTACTCTACCATATCTCTACTGAATTTCGACTATCGTTCTACTAAACTGCCTCTGTGCTGTCTTTCTAATGTATTTCTATTGCCTGTCACTTCCTATTTCCTCATTCATCTCCTTCCTGTGGAAACAACCATTTGTTTGAGTGGCACAGAACCTGGTTAACATGAGTTGACATTTTCTCAAACAGCTCCACAACACTTTGTTGTACATTACCAACATAGTGTGGAGATATTGAGCAAATGAATGTGTTCAGTATCTTGGAGGGCCTGTGGAAATTAATGTCTCGTGAAGCTGGAACCAAAATCAGGCTTTCTAACTCAATTGGCTGAATCATTTATTATCACGGTCTTAGTGACAGGTGAATACATCCACATTTCTTTATATAACACAATTTCTACATCAAAGTATCCTGCTGAAAAATTGTACGTACTTTTTTTGGTGCTTGTCCCCAAAACGGAAAAACAACTAAGACGACAGTTGGATGTACTTAAAAATAATCATATTAAAAAGTTTTATTTGACATGTTATAAATGAAATAAAGCACCTCCGTAGTAATTAGGTAATAGTGGTGTCGGGCTCTATGATTGAATAATATGTCAAGTAAATGTTTGTTTGAAGATTATTTCAGAGTGCTCTCCAACCTTCAAAGTCATTTACCTTTGTACTCTTGTAATTACGATGTACAACATCTGTGTTAAATGTTTGGATTTGTTGTCTTAGGAAGCTTATCTTACTCACATTTCACTGTGAGGGACAATGACGGCCTATTAACTAAGTAACCTTGCAACTTTTTAACCTAGCAACTCATTTTGCATCCAAATGTACCCATGCGGTGATGCACGGCAAACAGCTAGCTCACTCGCTCACAGTCCATTAACACCTGCGCGTCTGTGAGGTGAAGCTGAGCGGTTTACCTGCGCGTCTGTGAGGTGTCCCGCCCTGTCCCGCCCCGCCCCGTCCCGCCCCGTCCCGTCCCGTCCCGCCCCGTCCCGTGGACACTCCCCGACTTTGGGCAGAGATGAAGATGCGCTCCAATTGTGAATTCATTGCATATTTTCACTTGACTCATTTTAAAATGCAGTGAATAATTAATGGCTGCGTTTTTTTCTATGTTAGTCACGGTGACAAACGTTCACACCTCAGAGACAAACCCATTGGTTTGATGTGTGGGAGGAAGTTTGGATATGCGGACCAGTATTACTCATATTAATTAGGGCGCTTTGTGTGATCGATGTGTTTTGGAGAGATGCAGAAATGAGGCCCGCGTGCAGAGGTTTGCTTTGAGCGCTCGGTGTCAGATGTCAGTAACAGGAATGTACGAACCCCATTGGCTGGGAAAGTGACCCCAGATGCAGGAACCCAATTGGCTAGGAAGGTTGACATGATGACAAAACCCCAGATCCTCTTTATAGGCAACATATTTTGGGGTTCAAACACCCCCAAAAAAGTGTCAGTAATGAATTCAGACTGTACACATTCCGGACACTTCCACTGGCTGGTGACTGGCATTTCTGGGCCATAGGGCACGGAAATGCATTTCAGAGGTAACTTAAAATTAAGTTTTTTAATGACAACAATCCATCATGGAAAAAGGCAGGGGTTATTGAATTCTCATTTCTTTCTCTCTCCCTCTCTTTCCCCCTCTTTCCCGCTCTCTCTCTCTTTGTTTTTCTGTCATGGAAGACAAGTTGATGGTTTGTTGGCTCCTTCCTTCTTATTTTTTATTCTTTACCTTCCTGGGGAAGCTCACGGGGGGACAGAGAGGCACCTCCTTTTTGGCAGGTTCCCGTACCTCTCCACCCTGAGTTCCTGTCCCTCCTAACCGTCTGCGTTTTAGGGGTGCGCCTCATCAGATGAGTACTGTTTTTAAAAAGGGATCATTCTTATCCCGTCTGCTGGAAGAGCCACATACTGAACTCACTGCTCCATGCTAGCGCCCAGCTAACCGTCTCTGCCTTCCCAAGCGTTACTGCAACGTCTTCCCAGCTCATTAGAGTAAACCTCTACAGAATGTTAGTCAACCTTCCCTGAAAATTAGTGAACATTCCCAGAACGTTAGAGTAAACCTCCACAGAACGTTAGCAAACCTATAACGCATAACACGCATATCTGTTGTCCCAGATGTCCCGTGAACAATATTTATTATTCACAAGGACAATTTGCACAGTTACCCTCCTCACCAGCTCACTAAACTTCATCCGTCCAGCACATCGGCTTGGTTCTTCCAAAGGTTTGCTTTTGAGAATGTTCTCGTTTTTTAAGCCATCAAACAGGCGTGTTTTTTCCTTCTGATGTTTTTCCTGTCGTTGTTTCCTTCTCTCTGGGGAAATGGACGCCGAGGCGCTCAGGCAGCCCCGCGCGGTATCCATGATGGAGGCTTCATCCATGGATGGCTGTTCAAAAAGAAATAAATAAAGAAAAAACTATCAACGGAGGGACTGTCAATCCTGATAACTATTCCTAAGTGACCAGTCAGGCTGCAGCAGAGTAATTGTGGGATATGTCCCCCACACCCCAGAGCTGTGGGGGGTGGGGTATGCTGTCATGATCAACCCTCTCTGGGCGAGAGATGGGTGGTGAGAGGGTGGGGGGGTGGGGGTGGAGGCCAGGGGGCAGGGGAGCAGACCACCCAACCGCGATGGCGGGATCTCACGCCGCGCTCCCCCGGGTGCTGCGCGCCCTCGTACTCCAAACAGCTATTTCTGCACCACCCTCACCCCAAACTCACCCCCCTACCCCCACATCTCCAGGCTGCCAGATTGGTGGGAGACTGACAGCGACTGGCAGGGGGGGGTGCAACACAGAAGGCATTGCCGTGGCAACTGGAGCAGCCTTCAGCCCCAGATAGGGCAAGCTGTGATGGAAGCCGGGTGGGTGGTTGGGTGGGGGGGGGTGGGGGGGTGGAGGCAATAGCCAGGGGCGGCCATGATCGCAGCGGGAGGCACCACAGTACCCCGGTGTTAGAGGAGAGGCATATGGCAACCCGCTGCTCCCACCACTGCACCACACAGCACTGGGTCACATGACCACCTGGCCAGTGTCTGTCTGTCAAAGCATGTGAATGACACAGTGTGGGTGCATCAGGGGTGAGAAAGCTCATAGCAAGAAAACAATTCCTTTTTTTAATGCCCCGAATGACCTCATAGTAATAATAATAATATAATTATTATTTATCTTATGTGCTTATACACAGTAGCATCCATTTTTCTAGTTTTACATGCAGTCCAATTACACAGCTGATAATTAACTGGGTAACTTTGCTGAGGGGCACAGTGGCAGTGTTTTACTGGGAGTCAAACCTGCAACCCCTCGGTTAAAAGCCTGGTTTTCTAACCCTTACACTGCCACCCTTGTTGTTAGCGCTCCTTACCACAGCGAGCCCACCAAGCCGCCAGGCTTCCTCCGCGGCCTGACGTCAGCGCAATACCAAGCGTCAGCGTACGCGGGAACGAGCCTCACGATGGGAAGAGCCGCTCGGTTAATCCTCTCTTTCCGTCTCTTTACGAGGAGCCTGGGGCCCATCCAGACTAACTACAGCATTAGCTGGGCAAAAACAGCTGTGCCGTCGGAATAAAAGTCACAGTGCCGTGTGAAGAGCTAATGAGGGTCTCATGTGAGGGCCGCCTTTCACATTCGCAAACGGAGAAATGCCGCCGCCAAAAATAGACACGAGGAAACTAGACAGTTTCGCAAAACGATTCCTTCGAACCGAACCTGCTTCCAATCAGCAGGTTAGCGCTCTCTTTCAGAAAGGAAACTTTCCGCAGTGTATTGTAAATGTGTGTGTCTCTTTTTATAGAATAAAACATTCTGTCCTGTGATCCTGTCTTTCTATCTGCGGCCCTCTCTGCTTTGTGCTAGAAACATGCACAGGGTAGACTATTCACTTTCCTTTAAAGAACATACACAGTTAAATGCAAAAGTACTGGGACAGTGACACAATTGATGTGTTTTTATGCTCTGTGCTGCAGCGCATTGGATTTGAAATGAAACAATGAATATGAGGTTAAAGTTCAGACTACCAGCTTTAATTTGAAGGTGTTTACATTCGTATCAGATGATCTGTGTAGGAATTACAGCCCTTTTTATACACAGTCCCTTCATTTAGGGGAGAAAACATAATGAGACAAATGAACATAAACTCTGCCAGGCCTGTACTGGGTATCTTCCCTGGTGATGCTCTGCCAGGCCTGTACTGGGTATCTTCCCTGGTGATGCTCTGCCAGGCCTGTACTGGGTATCTTCCCTGGCGATGCTCTACCAGGCCTGTACTGGGTATCTTCCCTGGTGATGCTCTACCAGGCCTGTACTGGGTATCTTCCCTGGCGATGCTCTACCAGGCCTGTACTGGGTATCTTCCCTGGTGATGCTCTGCCAGGCCTGTACTGGGTATCTTCCCTGGTGATGCTCTGCCAGGCCTGTACTGGGTATCTTCCCTGGTGATGCTCTGCCAGGCCTGTACTGGGTATCTTCCCTGGTGATGCTCTGGCAGGCCTGTACTGGGTATCTTCCCTGGTGATGCTCTGCCAGGCCTGTACTGGGTATCTTCCCTGGTGATGCTCTGCCAGGCCTGTACTGGGTATCGTCCCTGGTGATGCTCTGCCAGGCCTGTACTGGGTATCTTCCCTGGTGATGCTCTGCCAGGCCTGTACTGTGTATCTTCCCTGGTGATGCTCTGGCAGGCCTGTACTGGGTATCTTCCCTGGCGATGCTCTACCAGGCCTGTACTGGGTATCTTCCCTGGTGATGCTCTACCAGGCCTGTACTGGGTATCTTCCCTGGCGATGCTCTACCAGGCCTGTACTGGGTATCTTCCCTGGTGATGCTCTGCCAGGCCTGTACTGGGTATCTTCCCTGGTGATGCTCTGCCAGGCCTGTACTGGGTATCTTCCCTGGTGATGCTCTGCCAGGCCTGTACTGGGTATCTTCCCTGGTGATGCTCTGGCAGGCCTGTACTGGGTATCTTCCCTGGTGATGCTCTGGCAGGCCTGTACTGGGTATCTTCCCTGGTGATGCTCTGCCAGGCCTGTACTGGGTATCTTCCCTGGTGATGCTCTGCCAGGCCTGTACTGGGTATCGTCCCTGGTGATGCTCTGCCAGGCCTGTACTGGGTATCTTCCCTGGTGATGCTCTGCCAGGCCTGTACTGTGTATCTTCCCTGGTGATGCTCTGGCAGGCCTGTACTGGGTATCTTCCCTGGTGATGCTCTGCCAGGCCTGTACTGGGTATCTTCCCTGGTGATGCTCTGGCAGGCCTGTACTGGGTATCTTCCCTGGTGATGCTCTGCCAGGCCTGTACTGGGTATCTTCCCTGGTGATGCTCTGCCAGGCCTGTACTGCAGCCATCTTCAGCTCCTGTTTGTTTCTGGTGCGTTTTGCCTTCAGTCTCCTCTTCAGCGAGTGAAACGCAGGATTCAGGACCGGTGACTGACTTTGCCAGGCAAGAACATTCCACTTTTTGGCCCTGAAAAACTCCTTGGTTGTTTTAGCATCATCTTTTTTTTATATTTGTTCTGTTTTTTTTAGTCACATCCAGTTTTGTTGTTTTTTTAAAGTCATATTTTAGCCATATTTTAGTGACAGGAAGAATGCGAAGTGCAAGAGAGGGAAAGACGTGCGACAGACGCTGCGTGTCCGTATCCGAACCGCCAACATCGCAGCTCGCAATAAGCATGTGGACGGTTCTCTTACAGGCACCACCTGTGTGTTCTGCAATTGGCGACTTTGATCAGACTACTTTGATGGTATGTTGTTATTGACAGATGTACAGATAAATCTTCAATGGGGAGAGTTATTTATTATGTAACTGGAGCGTTTGTGATGATGAAATCTGCAGAAACATAAAGAAAAAATAGCTAAAATAACCCAAGTTTGGGGCTTTATTGTGTGGATGTGTGAATAACCAAAGTTTGGGGTTTTATTGTGTGGATGTGTGAATAACCTGCCATACCATTTTTTATATATATATATATATATACAGGTGCAGCTCAAAAAATTTGAATATCGTGAAAAAATTGAAATGTCAGAAAGTGAAACTCATATATTATATATATTCATTACACATAGAGTGAAATATTTCAAGCCTTTATTTTTTGTAATTTTGATGATTATGGCTTGTGGAGGGCACTGTATATATATATATATATATATATATTTCACAGCTTTATACACACACACACACACACAGGTTGCTGTATGTGAAAGTGGCCATAATTAGAGTATTATTTCATATCTTTATTCTGTCTGTCCCCGTGGTAAAGCAGCAGGGATTTAGGGTCACACAAGGGGACTGCATTATGGGCTGTGCGACAGTGCGGTCCACTTTAGCTTCTGTGTGCAAGAGAGCAAGAGAGGTTTCAGCACGAGGTGGGTGGCCAGCGGGGGGAGGAGGGGGGGAGGGGGGTCAGCGGTTGTTCAGGTATTTTTTTATTTCGTTTAATTTCAGCGGGTATTTAATTTTTTTTTCCTTGAATGTGCATCACCCCCCCACCCCCACCTCATCCTGACATCTGCTTGTTCTTCCTCTGATTAAAAAAAGCCTGGCTGTTTCATTACGGCTCATTTGCATAGTAATAGCGTGCATATTAAGCGACTGCTTCAGAAGGTGGGCGGTGTGCTGAATGCCGCAGTCTCCTCTGTTTTAACTCAATTTTAGCTCATCCATATTCAGATCACCCGGAGGGACGGCGATTCGCTTTCCAGCGAAATTATCCAGAGTCGCTCCCAATTTCAGCCACCCTCCTATTAATCCAATTAATTAGCGCCATTGATTCGCTTGGACCACGCAGCTGTTTCCCGGGAAACAACGGCCGGCTGACTGGTGCCAGCGTATCGGGGCCCTCCATAGGGGCCCTATGAGTGGACCCTACCCAGAGCCCCCTTGGCCCTAAGCACAAAAAGACTCACGCCAAACCCTAAAGCACAAGAGAGTGAAGAGAATAAAAATAAATATACAAAAATGTGTATTTTGACACTGGCTGGAATAGTAGTAAATATATACCATTAGCATACTGTTCAGTGAAAGCCAGCGGCTAACTTGTCAATCAACCTCAGGAGGCGGGGATAGAACAGTGCACCTGCACACTGGTGAAGGTGCATCCTCCTTCATCATGTGCCTCCTCCTTCATCACGTGCCTCCTTCATCACGTGCATCCTCCTTCATCACGCGCCTCCATCACGTGCCTCCTCCTTCATCACCTGCATCCTCCTTCATCACCTGCATCCTCCTTCATCACGTGCATCCTCCTTCATCACGTGCCTCCTCCTTCATCACGTGCCTCCTTCATCACGTGCATCCTCCTTCATCACGTGCCTCCTTCATCACGTGCATCCTCCTTCATCACGTGCCTCCTTCATCACGTGCCTCCTCCTTCATCACCTGCATCCTCCTTCATCACGTGCATCCTCCTTCATCACGTGCATCCTCCTTCATCACCTGCATCCTCCTTCATCACGTGCATCCTCCTTCATCACGTGCCTCCTCCTTCATCACGCGCCTCCTTCATCACGTGCCTCCTCCTTCATCACGCGCCTCCTTCATCATGTGCCTCCTCCTTCATCACCTGCATCCTCCTTCATCAAAGAATGTGTGAGGTGCATGTGACACAAGACACTCATTAGTCAGGTAACTTCTGAACACTCATTTAGTTAAAACTCAAGTAAAATTCCAGTAAAAATAAATAAAAGGCGTGGGGCGGGAATAGCAGATCCGTTTAAGGCCTTATTGTTTGTTCCACACGTAATATTCCACAGTATTCCAGTCATTTCATTGTGAGGTGGGGGGGGGGGGAGTTATATACCTGCATATGGATGAATCGTTATTTGACCAATATAACCTAAAATAGAATATCGGCTCTTTCAAACACAGCTGGGATGGAGATTACTGTAGAATAGAATATCGGCCTTCTCAAACAGAGCTGGAATGGAGATTAGAATAGAATATCGGCCTTCTCAAACAGAGCTGGGATGGAGATTACTGTAGAATAGAATATCGGCCTTCTCAAACAGAGCTGGGATGGAGATTACTGTAGAATAGAATATCAGCCTTCTCAAACAGAGCTGGAATGGAGATTAGAATAGAATATCTGCCCTCCAAACAGAGCCGGAATGGAGATTACCGTAAAAAAATAAAAATGAATTGCCTTGACAATGGCTAATGCTTTGTGACACAGTGTAAAAATGCGGCTGTCCCTCTCGAACGTGAGCGGGAGCGGCTGGCTGGAGATATTAAATTAAGCAGCGATAGAGCAGAGAGTAATTCATTTTCTGCTCTCCTGCGCATCGTACGGTGTGGGGGGGCCCCTCTGCCTCACACCCCCACACCCCCAAGGGTGTTGTTCTGTACTCTGTCTGCACCCCCAATTCTGCGATGTGCCAAAGCCC
>CM040404.1:3151547-3156547 GCA_022702515.1 Ilyophis sp. 1 JC-2022 | reverse complement strand
GCACCTGGGGTCCTCCACACCTGCACCTGGGGTCCTCCGCCCCGCCCCACACCTGCACCTGGGGTCCTCCGCCCCGCCCCACACCTGCACCTGGGGTCCTCCGCCCCGCCCCACACCTGCACCTGGGGTCCTCCGCCCCGCCCCACACCTGCACCTGGGGTCCTCACCCCCCTCCTTGTTTTTAAAAAAAAAAAACGTCATATTTTTGTTTTATTTCTGTTTATTACACCCGCGTTGCAAGTTTGGACTCATAGAATGGCGAGATTGACGGAATTATTTACGCAGCATTGCAGAGGAAGAACAGATGGTCTAGCTATACAGTTTAAAAATACAAGCAACACAACTAGCATAAATACAATAATGATTTTGATCAGTAAGTAAGTGATATTTCAAAACGGGACATAGGCTACAATGATTCTAGCTGATTTGCTTTTTTTTGTTAATGTGTTTTTACATTCTGAAAAAGTGGCGAGATTAGGCGCAGCTAAATTAAAGCAAGCAGCATTAAAAGGATAGTAGCCGATCACGTTTGCATGCAAGATGTTGAGATTTTCATTTAACATTTTGTTTCTTTTTCTTTTGCTCTCACAATGATTGAGGTAGGCCTTCATAAACAAGGCACACTGTTCAGTTATAATGAGCATGTTAAAGATAGACAGAAGACACATACAGATTTCCCTGCTACAATTAAATTATTTCCCGCATCCGAATATGAACTGGCAACTTCGGATAGGAAAATATCAGTTTCCAACCCACTTCCGGATTTTGGCTTCGGCTTTAGATTTGGGCACACCCCTAGTACTTTGTATACTGTACGTGCAAACTTGTACTTTGAATGTACAGGCTGTTCTGCATACTTCTGGGTAGGAGACAAGTGGAGGAGACGAGTGGAAGAGACGAGTGGAGGAAAGGAGGTGTGAGGAGTGAAGAATATTGGGATGTACTCCCTGTTTTCCTCCCAAGCATTAAAGGATAACAGGTGTGGTGTAAAGGTCCCTTCTGGCCAGCAGCACGCAGATCATTTACAAACATGGCCTCGCTCTTGGGCAGAGGACACATGAAGCTCGCCTTAGTAAAGCCTGAGTTGTTTTACAGAAAGAAAAGCGATAAAACCAGCATGCACACACGATCCCTGAGCCCTCACCTGTGAAATAGACCCACCTGGATCGCCCGCCTGCCGTTAACGCCGTGACGGTTCACATCATTCGCAGATCCTGTGCGATAACGGCCGATCCGGCATGCACCCCCCCCCCCCCAATCCTCTGACTGACTGCTTCTGTAGAGCGGCAAATAGAATTACAAGTGTGGAGGGTTTAAACGGATCGAGCACGCACACTAACACACTAGTCCGAGTCCCATTCCGTAATGTTCTGCATCATCCATAACGTCTGGAGACGAAGGGGCTGCTTCTATAAAGCGCTAATGCTAACAGTCCCTGTAAAGTAATGGAGAGGAAGTGACTGCCTCTATAAAGCGCTAATGCTAACAGTCCCTGTAAAGTAATGGAGAGGAAGGGGCTGCCTCTATAAAGCGCTAATGCTAACAGTCCCTGTAAAGTAATGGAGAAGAAGGGGCTGCTTCTATAAAGCGCTAATGCTAACAGTCCCTGTAAAGGGGCGGGCCGGGGCGGCAGTGTAGTATAATGGTTAAGGAACTGGACTTGTAACCCAAAGGTTGCAGGTTCGATTCCCAGGTAGGACACTGCCGTTGTACCCTTGAGCAAGGTACTTAACCTGAATTGCTTCAGTATATATCCAGATGTATATGAATGGATAAAATGTAAGAAGTTGTGTAAGTCGCTCTGGATAAGAGCGTCTGCTAAATGCCTATAATGTAATGTAATGTAAAGTAATGTCGAGGAAGTGACTGCTTCTATAAAGCGCTAATGCTAACAGTCCCTGTAAAGTAATGTAGAGGAAGTGACTGCTTCTATAAAGCGCTAATGCTAACAGTCCCTGTAAAGTAATGTCGAGGAAGTGACTGCTTCTATAAAGGCGCTAATGCTAACAGTCCCTGTAAAGTAATGTAGAGGAAGTGACTGCCTCTATAAAGCGCTAATGCTAACAGTCCCTGTAAAGTAATGGAGAGGAAGTGACTGCTTCTATAAAGCGCTAATGCTAACAGTGCCTGTAAAGCAATGTAGAGGAAGTGACTGGCTCTATAAAGCGCTAATGCTAACAGTGCCTGTAAAGTAATGTAGAGGAAGTGACTGCCTCTATAAAGCGCTAATGCTAACAGTGCCTGTAAAGTAATGGAGAGGCAGGTGTTTGAAGAGCCTGATTAAAATCCCCTTTGTTTATACGCACTGTTTGTTAGATCATGGGGTGACAGAAAGAAAGAGAGAGTAGAGTGAGGGATTGAGAGGGAGGGAGGGAGGGAGGGAGGGAACACACAGACTTGGCAAAAGGTGAATGTTGTAATGATGTGGGAGTGCTTTTTAATAAAGTCAAAAGGTGGGTTGCGGAGGAGGAGGGGGGGATGGAGGGGGTGGGTGGGCGGGAAATGGAGAGGTGGAGGTATGAAGGGATGGAGGAAGGGATAAGTGTGGCTCTGGAGGATAATAACATGGCTCTTTATTGATGCTTTCCCCTTGAGGATTATTGGCTTGTTTGTTTGCGTGTTTGTTTTTAGCCAGGCTCATATATGTGTGTTTATTGGTGTTGGTACGGCCCATGAGCTGAGCTGGGTACTACTGCCCTCTTCAGGGCTAGATGGGTAAACAAGGCCCTCTTGGGCTGTGGGTGTGGACAGATCCACTCGGGCACCGTTCTAAATATCAGATTAAAAGGCTGCAGCGGTGAGGAGGGGCGATATAGTAGGAAGCAGGATTACTGAGTTAGCTGGATAATTGAGTAAATCCCAGAACAGCTCTTTTGACTTCAGTCCATGTTCCAGATTTGGGAGGGTTCCAGGTTTTACTCAGTGCAGTTATCCAGCTAACTCAGTAATCCTACTTATAGTATACCCCCCTCTTCTGTTCTCTGGATTTAACTCCTCTGAAGCTGGCATAGGGATATACCTCGATATACACACATACCAACACACACCTACACACACATCACACACTCCTACACACACATCACACACTCCTACACACATCAACACACACCTACACACACATCACACACTCCTACACACATACCAACACACACCTACACACACATCACACACTCCTACACACATCAACACACACCTACACACACATCACACACTCCTACACACACATCACACACTCCTACACACATCAACACACACCTACACACACATCACACACTCCTACACACACATCACACACTCCTACACACATCAACACACACCTACACACACATCACACACTCCTACACACATACCAACACACACCTACACACACATCACACACTCCTACACACACATCACACACTCCTACACACATCAACACACACCTACACACACATCACACACTCCTACACACATACCAACACACACCTACACACACATCACACACTCCTACACACATCAACACACACCTACACACACATCACACACTCCTACACACACATCACACACTCCTACACACATCAACACACACCTACACACACATCACACACTCCTACACACATCAACACACACCTACACACACATCACACACACCTACACACACATCCCAGCCACCCTCAGCTATGGAAGACCGGTACCGTGATTACAGAAGTTATGACCGTAATGTCCAACAGTGGCTCTCAAGGGGATACGTGAGGATAGAGACGGCTCGTTGTCGTCCCTCCTCCTCTCTCCTCCTCTCTCCGCCTCTCTCTGCTCTTTGCTGTGATGATTCACACCTCTCTGCATCTCCCCAATTATATGTGCTGTTGCCAGAAAACTTTCGCAGTCATAAGCACACAGTTGGATATAGACGGGGAGAACGTTCTCATCATTTATCCCAAAAATATACTGATAGATAGATAGATAGATAGATAGATCTCACATCCTCTAACATATATTGAAGGATTTTATTTTAACTTTCAACTGATAAAAATTCTGATACAATTCTGATTTTTGTGTAATTATGAGGGTTGCCAGGTTTGGTGAGGCTCCTCCCTCAGCTGATGATTTCTGAGTCTCATGAGCTACAGGTGTGCATAATTAAGTACAAAGACGGCACACCTGCTGAAGGAAGTCATTCCCAATAAGTGGCAAGTCTGTCTGCAGGTTTGTGTTTATCTCAGGAGCTGCTTCTGTTCTTCTGGGGTCATAGTGGATGTTGTCTCCCCCAGTAACGCAGACTAAGGTATGCAGCACTCCTCTTGTTTCGCTCTCCATTCACTTACAAGGCCCACACGGTAAATTAGTATCGGTTATTAGTAACGGTTATTGGCATTATTGATCAGCAATATCCTGATTTTCATTTCTGCCGCTCTAGATGGTGTGTGAAACTGGGAGAGTACTGTGTGCCTCTTGACTAAACCCATCAGTCAAAGTGATTTCTGTTATTTTACCAAGTATATAACTGATTAATTAAAGCCGCTGATTGCACAGTTAATTCACTTAACCTGTTTTTTTGGGTTTGAAGTGGTTTGGCGATTTCTATGGCAAAAACAAAACCCCCGTAAACACAGTGGTGCTCCAGGATCGGGGTTCAGAACTCCTGCTGAAGATGGATGCTTGGCCATCATGGTGAAAAAGGGGAAAGGCCTATTATCCCCCACCTCCACGCTCCCCCCGCTCCCCCCGGTCGCCGTGAGCGATAGCCCCAGAGAGGTGTAGAAGCACATTGGGCTGATTCCCTTTCATATGCGGGCCAGGACAGAAAGAGGGGGGTGATGCAGGGGATACGTTTGGCTTTGGGGGCGCAAGCTCGTCGAGGGGAATATTAATCGGGGAGTGGCTCCACGTTTACCTCCGATCCGCACCATGGAGAAAGAATAGAGGGGGTCAGTGTCATCAGCACCCCGAGAATGATGGATCAAACCCAGTACAGGGACAGAGCCCAGAACATACTGTCTGGATCTCATACAGGGACAGAG
>CM040404.1:3126547-3146547 GCA_022702515.1 Ilyophis sp. 1 JC-2022 | reverse complement strand
CGCAAGTCTGTACACTATACTGTCTACTGAACGCAAATCTGTACACTATACTGTCTACTGAACGCAAATCTGTACACTATACTGTCTACTGAACGCAAGTCTGTACACTATACTGTCTACTGAACGCAAGTCTGTACACTATACTGTCTACTGAACGCAAATCTGTACACTATACTGTCTACTGAACGCAAATCTGTACACTATACTGTCTACTGAACGCAAATCTGGATCTAATATTTAAATTTAACTCCTTAGATGCCGATTTCATTTCTGCAGATTACTGATGACAGAATGCATCAAATTTCTTTTCATATCATTGTATGTTCTTGTTGAAAACTTCAGTGAGCAGAGATGGTGTTTTTATGGTCTGCCTACTATCTGCAGAAAGAACATTTAGCATTTTGCTTGGCTGATTATTCTGGTTTCATGAACTTTCTGTCTATTAAACTCGCTTTCTATAATAATGAACAACTTTATCACTTCCAGTATTGCTTGGTTTATGATGTATTTTCACGTAACAATGTCCTGCAATGTGGAAGCTAATCGCAAAGAAAATATATAGTGTGTTATTCTCACTAAGCAGTGTGTTATTCTCACTAAGCAGTGTGTTATTCACACTAAGCAGTGTGTTATTCTCACTAAGCAGTGTGTTATTCACACTAAGCAGTGTGTTATTCTCACTAAGCAGTGTGTTATTCACACTAAGCAGTGTGTTATTCTCACTAAGCAGTGTGTTATTCACTCTAAGCAGTGTGTTATTCTCACTAAGCAGTGTGTTATTCTCACTAAGCAGTGTGTTATTCACACTAAGCGTGTGTCCAGTGTGTTTGGACTGAATGGCGATCGGTACACAGTATCATTTAGCATTGTTCAGATTTGGAATTAAATTGTCAGTCTAACGTAAGTTGGTTTGTGCGTGCGTGCGTGCGTGTGTGTGTGTTAGTGTGTGCGTGCGTGCGTGCGTGCGTGCATGCGTGTTAGTGTGTGTGTGTGTGTGTGTTAGTGTGTGTGTGTATGTCTGTGTTAGTGTGTGTGTGTGTGTTAGTGTGTGTGTGCGTGCATGCGTGTGTGTGTGTATGTGTGTGTTAGTGTGTGTGTGTGTTAGTGTGTGCGTGCGTGCGTGCGTGCATGCGTGTGTGTGTGTTAGTGTGTGTGTGTGTCAGTGTGTGTTAGTGTGTGAGTGCACTTGCTGTACAATATCATTCTTACTTCTAGTCAGTCTGACATAAGTTATGTTGTATATGTGTGTGTCTAACATTAGTTACTATGTAACTGTATCCCATTGCAGCAACAGTGCAAATTACAGAAGTCTTTTTCTATCTTTATCTGCTACCCCACCTCTCTCTCTCTCTTTCTCTCTCTCTATCTGCTCCCCACCCCCCCTCTCTCTCTTTCTTTCTCCCTCACCCTCTCTTTCTCTCTCCCTACTTTAACACAAACAAACGGGCAATCGATAGGCTCTGAGCTCCCAGCTGTTGGGAGTTGTGGCGGGCCAGGCCCTGCACATTACCAACCGGTCAAAGACAATGGCCGTCTGCGGAGAGGGAGACCGGCGTGAAAACACCTCCCTCTGCAGGAGTCCAGCGCCTCTCTCTACAGGAGTCTCTGGGGGCTGGCGGACGGACGGACGGACGGACGGACGATGTGAATGCCAGTGAGGGGTGGGGTCTGTGCCAGACACGGTTGGCCTAAGTTTTGGGGTTCGGGGCGCTGGGCCATCAGGGCCCCCCCCGCCCATGAGATCTCACTCTGCTCAATGCACAAAGTCTCTCTCCTTTTCTCTCATTTTCTTGCTCTCAAAATTCAAGACAGATAGTTTTGGAATGTCACAAGGGGCACATGATTGGCTTTCATTTTTTAATTCTCACTGAGTACCTTTCTCTCTCTCTCTCTCTCTGTGTGTCTCATTCTCTCTCTCTCTCTCTCTCTCTGTCTCATTCTCTCTCTCTCCCTCTCTCTCTGTGTCTCATTCTCTCTCTCCCTCTCTCTCTGTGTCTCATTCTCTCTGTGTCTCATTCTCTCTCTCTCTCTCTCTGTCTCATTCTCTCTCTTTCTCTCTCTGTCTCATTCTCTCTCTCTCTGTCTCATTCTCTCTCTCTTTTTCTCTGTCTCATTCTCTCTTTCTCTCTCTGTCTCATTCTCTCTCTTTCTCTCTCTGTCTCATTCTCTCTCTCTCTGTCTCATTCTCTCTCTCTTTTTCTCTGTCTCATTCTCTCTTTCTCTCTGTCTCATTTTCTCTCTCCATCCACTTTTATTTCACTCCTCAGAAATCTTTCCTGAAGCGTCGAGTGTCCTAAACGGCAGCATGCTTGACGGTTCATTGTAGTCGCATCGGTTCATTTCCTGATAGATCCTTTCAGCAGATGAATGTTTTACACACATTCCCCGTTATGAACTGCAGCGAAGGGGATCTGTCCTCGCTCACAGTGAACGAATACATCCCGTTCTGTCAACAGTGCTGTAAGCGGATGCAGACGTTTGTGATCAACACCTAAAGATTCAGGGCTTTGACAGTCACTGCGGGAGCCGTGAGGCTGTTTCAAGAGCCCAGGATTTATTTCTCTGACAGAATCCTCATCTGTATTGTGTGTTGGGAAACTGTGGGACAGATAATCATTAGTAGTGCCTCTTACCATCACTCAAAGTTCATTTTTGGTTCAGACACCAAAGGCTAATCAGGCTAATGATGTAAATCTGCTAAATCTAAAAGGGGTATTTAATTAAATTAATATTGCAGCTGCTGTATCAAACATTAAATTGACACGATGCTTTACCTCTTTATTTTGTTCAAAGGCCAAAATGACAATCCAGATGGCTTGTTACATGAGAGCCACAATGGCTTGTTTTGAGAGCCAAAATGGCCGCTCACGCAACTGTTTCACCTCCCACATCCTCATCTGACTTCTGGAGCTCAGCTGGCTCCTCCTTCTGCTCCTCTTTCTCATCCACCTTCATCTTCCTCTTCCCCCTCTCTCTCTGTCCAGTACCTAGTTGTGTTATTTATAGTTATTTTCTCTGATTGTATTGATCTCCCCCCAACATTTCAAATCCTGTGACTCTCGATCGATACGCACAAGATGACATTTCATCAAGGCCGGTGAACCGTCCATGACCACGCTCATACCTCTGGATTATTCTCTCTTTCTCCCTATCTGTCTCTCTCTCTCTCCCTCCCCCTCCCCCCTCCACCCTCCCTCTTGGCAGAAGAGAGGACTCCTGACATTATCCACATATCATAACAGCGCGTGATTGTGGGCGGGAAAGGAAGACGTCTCCCGGTTTCCATGGCGACACATAATCTCTCTCTTTTTCTCTTTCTTGTCCCCCCCCCCCCAGCCTCAAACACTGTCACAAACTTCGATATAAATGACAAACGTGACCACTCAAATCTGTTTGGATAAGAATTATCCTGGGGGGGGGGGTGCTAATTGACATATAGTGACAAGCTCTGGGTTCACCCCGGATCAACACGGACTGCAATTTGTTGTTGTTTGTCTTCATCATTTTGATTGCCCAGAGTCACTCTGCACACCCCAAAAATATACCATCCCTCATCTCCTTCACATCTCCTTCACATCTCTTTCTCATCTCCTTCACATCTCTTTCTCATCTCCTTCACATCTCCTTCACATCTCTTTCACATCTCCTGCTCTGCTTAATCTTCTGCACAAAAACATATCTCGTTTTGTTCAGTTCATTCAAATTAGAATTGAATCAGGAAGTCTGGGTGTGTGTACGTAGCTCAGCTGCATGGGAGATATTGAATCAGGAAGTCTGGGTGTGTACGTAGCTCAGCTGCATGGGAGATATTGAATCAGGAAGTCTGGGTGTGTGTACGTAGCTCGGCTGCATGGGAGATATTGAATCAGGAAGTCTGGGTGTGTGTACGTAGCTCGGCTGCATGGGAGATATTGAATCAGGAAGTCTGGGTGTGTGTACGTAGCTCGGCTGCATGGGAGATATTGAATCAGGACGTCTGGGTGTGTACGTAGCTCAGCTGCATGGGAGATTGAAATGGGGGCCGGGGGGGTTGTTTTGACAGCAGGGGAGGGAGAGACTCTGTGACCAGAAGCCTCTAAAATCTCAGTGGCAGAGTACAGTGGGAATGTCACAGGAATGTTGGGAAGATGGATGAGTTTGGGAATGTGTTCCGCACTGCGCTGATGTTTCATGCGCTGCGCTGCAGTTCGGCCACTCGCTCGGTCGCTTGTTCACAGTGACATGCTAGTTGTAGATTCCGAGTAACTCCGGCTTTCACAGGCCTGAGCACCCCCAGTGCCACAAAACAACTGAAGAGGGAACTTGATCCAGAATTCACCCGTTCTGATCAAATCAACAAACCAAATCAAACATGTTCATACAGCACGTTTCACTAAACACTCATCACCCGTTCTGATCAAATCACAAACCAAATCAAACATGTTCATACAGCGCGTTTCACTAAACACTCATCCCCCGTTCTGATCAAATCACAAACCAAATCAAACATGTTCATACAGCGCGTTTCACTAAACACTCATCCCCCGTTCTGATCAAATCACAAACCAAATCAAACATGTTCATACAGCGCGTTTCACTAAACACTCATCCCCCGTTCTGATCAAATCACAAACCAAATCAAACATGTTCATACAGCACGTTTCACTAAACACTCATCCCCCGTTCTGATCAAATCACAAACCAAATCAAACATGTTCATACAGCACGTTTCACTAAACACTCATTATCCGTTCTGATCAAATCACAAACCAAATCAAACATGTTCATACAGCACGTTTCACTAAACACTCATCACTATGAGATTCACAGGAGACCCCCTAAGACCCCCACAAACGCAAGCTTCGGGGTGACCAAGACAAACTGAAGAGGTGGAGCCCATCCTTCTCCGGCTGGCTCAGGGTGTCCATTCATAGTGACCAATCGGTTCATTTTCAAATCGGTCTAAATCAGAGCCGGGTCGATATCACGTGCAGACGACATGAAGTATCCCAGAAATGCATTACATTTCCGGCATCAGCAGATCCTCTTATCTACAGTGACAAACACAGATTAAATTTTTACACACAATCCATTTGTACAGCTGGATGTTTACTTAGTTCAGGCTAAGTGCCCTGTTCAGCGATATAACGGCACAGCCCCTGCTGGGAATCAAACCAGCAACCTTTGAGTTGCAAGCCCAGTTCCCTAACCACTACTACACTACTACTACTGGGCTCCCTCAACATGAAGCCATTGTGATGTCACAGTTGTGGTACTGGCACCAATCCAATCAGCAGCCTGCCTGCGCCAGCTGCAGGACATGCGTATTCCACTCTGTTGCATCGCCTGCGCAGCTCAGCTGGAGCACTGCATAGCAGATGGGATTGAGCCATCAATACATTATTCTACAGTACAGTCATACTTATTGTAAGTTACTAGGCGAACCCAGTCAGTAAACCGCTAGGCTTTAATTATAATCAATGTACTTCACAGATGGAAAGCCCACCTCTTCAGACTGTAACTTGCTTCCTTCTCATCCCCCTGCACTAGTTCATGGTTTAGGGTGTTTTTATGGTTTAATGTTTCTCTTCTACGGCTTGTTATGGATGTATTCTGTATGTATTCACAATTTGTACTTTGGTTATTGGGCAGCATAGTTGCATTAGTGCTATAGGGATGCTGCACGTACACTCTCTGGTCTGGGAATGTTAGACAGGCCTGGCCCTATTGCTCATTTTAATCAGGTGTATGCACTTATGCTTCTCCTGTATAAGAAGTTGCTTTGGATAAGAGCCCCTGTTGTATGAGTGTAATGTAATGTAGGCTGACAGTTCAAATATCAGAATTTTTAAGTAGTCTTGTGAGTGACCTTGATGTTCTTTTTTTAGAGACGAAAGCACTCCATCGTTTGATCACACCGGCTCCTCCGACCCCTCTCGCCAAGGACATTTCTCCCAGCATGCAATGGGGTTGTCTTCTCCACATAACACTTTTTAATTTTTTTTAGGTTCCTCTAGCTCTGTTCATCTGGTTCTCTCTCTCTATCTATCTTTCTTTCTCTCTCTCTCTCTCTCACCCTCTTTCCCTCCCTGTCTTTCTCTTTCTCGCTCTCTCTCACTCTTTCCCTCCCTGTCTTTCTCACTCTCTCTCACTCTTTCCCTCCCTGTCTTTCTCTCTCTCTCTCTCTCTCTCTCTCACTCTTTCCCTTCCTGTCTTTCTCTCTCTCGCTCTCTCTCTCACACTCTTTCCCTCCCTCTCTTTCTCTCTCTCGGTCTCGCTCACACCGGCTGACTCTTCAATTACAGGGTCGCTTTCTTCAATCACATCGGAACGAATCACCTGACAAATTAAAAGACATCAGCGATATTCATACTTTAAAGCGTTCCCCCATCTTATCCCTAATGAAATTTGCTAAACCGTACATCAGAGGCAGTTGTCAGCGCTGCATTACTTTGCTGGCTTCCCTGGCCTCCCGCTGGTTTAATATGTATTGTACTGAAGATTATTTCCATATCAAATATGTGTCTCAGGGCTTGTGGCTCTCTTTCTTACCCTAAAATTGGCCCCACTTCTTATATTGCCTTTTTAATAAGGCTGTAAGATACGCATTCTCTACACATTTTAATACATACTCTACACGGCGAAATACAGCCTCGTTACACTAACACGCCAATGTAATTTGGGTGGTTAAAGAGCATTACCATATCAGTGTCAGATCAAGCGTTTCCTAATTAAACACGGATTTCTTAAAATTTCCTTGAAGGGGCATTTTCACAGAGTACATTTCAGGTGTTTTCTCTTCCCTGCTATGACTATAAAATCGTATGTCTTCCACATTCAGAAAGACATTAATTATTCCTTTTTTATCTTCACTGAGGGGAAAAAAGCCTTATTTATTCACTGGAGCGTAAATGTAAGGGTGCCATCGCATCCCAAATGCTGAGAGCAAAGATTAAACGATCATCCAGACACATTTCCAGAGTAGCTACAGGCCCTGTTTTCACGGTGTCTGTTTATCCATTTTTGGCGGCATGTTTGAAGCGCGGTTATTGTGCTGTAGCACCAGTATTTACTTTTGGCTGGTATCTGTGCCGTTTCACCGCAGTATCGTTCCCAACAAGAGACTCGGCTTCTGATCGCATTTCGGCCGCGGGATCGCTCCACCGCTGTGGGCCACGTCGATGGCGGGTCTGCCTTATCGTCAGAAACGCCCAGTTTGTCAAACACACAGCGGAAGGCAGAGGAACAAGCTGTACTGGTGTTAACGCTACTGCTCTTTTATTAACCCATCTGAAGGGCATCATATTTTACAACCCTGTGCTCATTCCTCTGTGCTGGGACCCTGTATTTATATTGGGTTCAGTAGAATGAGCGCCCCCTACAGTCTAACCAACCTCAGTAGCAACCTACTTTTCTTACAGGAGGTCTCACATTCAAATATAAACTTCAGAAGTGAGCCATGAGAAGGGTACAGGGTGGTACGGCTGCTTAGCTTTAGCAGTTAGCCATGAGAAGGGTACAGGGTGGTACGGGTGCTTAGCTTTAGCAGTTAGCCATGAGAAGGGTACAGGGTGGTACGGGTGCTTAGCTTTAGCAGTTAGCCATGAGAAGGGTACAGGGTGGTACGGGTGCTTAGCTTTAGCAGTTAGCCATGAGAAGGGTACAGGGTGGTACGGGTGCTTAGCTTTAGCAGTTAGCCATGAGAAGGGTACAGGGTGGTACGGCTGCTTAGTTTTAGCAGTTAGCCATGAGAAGGGTACAGGGTGGTACGGCTGCTTAGCTTTAGCAGTTAGCCATGAGAAGAGTACAGGGTGGTATGACTGTTTAGCTTTAGCAGTTAGCCATGAGAAGGGTACAGGGTGGTATGGCTGCTTAGCTTTAGCAGTTAGCCATGAGAGGGGTACAGGGTGGTATGGCTGCTTAGGTTAAGCAGTTAGCCATGAGAAGGGTACAGGGTGTTAGCGCACTTAGCTTTAGCAGTTAGCCATGAGAAGGGTACAGGGTGGTATGGCTGCTTAGTTTTAGCAGTTAGCCATGAGAAGGGTACAGGGTGGTACGGCTGCTTAGCTTTAGCAGTTAGCCATGAGAAGGGTACAGGGTGTTAGCGCACTTAGCTTTAGCAGTTAGCCGTGAGAAGGGTACAGGGTGTTAGCGCACTTAGCTTTAGCAGTTAGCCGTGAGAAGGGTACAGGGCGGTATGGCTGTTGTCTGTATACAGTTGCATATGTAAGAGGCTTACGGAACAGACCTGTTCACACCGGAACAGCAGCTAGCTGGTTGGTTGTGGTGATCTGGTCACACCCTCAGGAGCACTGTGTGGACTCCGGAGTGGGCTGGTCAAGGACTATGTGCTGTTTACAGTGAGGTGGGTAATGTCTTTACGGACCTGTAGATGTGCCGTGTTATATTAATGAGGCCGTGTGGCGGTGATTTATGGATTTATAGAGTGGAGGCGTTTACTGTGCAGAGCGCTGGTGTATTGTTTCGTTTCATGGCGCTTCATTCAGTGTCATTACTATCGCTGAAGCTGAAGCTTTACAATTCAACACATTTTTTGTAAATTAATTAAGGGGTGATCTAACACGCTCAGTATAATACTGTATTTGTATTACAGCATGTGAAACACCTGTTACCAACCAGAACTTGTAGTTAAGATGCACAGAGGATGGAAGGAGCTGAGTATCTGGTGTCTATAGAATCTGTGGTATTTACGTACTGTGCTGCACCCTTCTTTTTTTTTTTTTACATGACCCATATTCTTTCATCCATGAAATGGTTACACGGCTCAGAAAAAAAAGATGAAATAAAAGATTATATTTAGCGAAGGACTGTGAGGTGCTATAGGTTCCGTTCAACTGGAAGAGACTGAAATTATCTCTTCCTTTTTTTTCTTACTTCATTTGTGTTTTCTTCAGGAAGTCTAACTACGCCGGGGAAAAGACAGTTGCAGGTTTCGTAGTATCATTACATTTATTTGAACAATAAATCCTTTGAAGTCAGTCTTATCTCTCCGAATGACAAAACAATTATGTAAAATAGATTGTGTTCTGGCAGCTTCTTTTAGACTCTCCCCGTCCTCTTTCCTTATTGGTTTAAGGGAGACGGCGAGCAGTGATCCCGGACGCCGAAAGAATAACATTACCCCTGCTATTGGGTCCCTACGACATTCAGCAGGGCACGGAAGTCCACTGGGCCAAAGGACAGGATATATATTGCGAGGTTATTAAGATAAAGAGAAGTGGATGAGAGCAGAGAGCATGTTGAACAACCTTAAAATCCATACGACTCGTCTTATTTCTTATCAGCAGGTTATCAGCATAACAAACACTCAAGGCTTTTGTAGAGGAACAGTTATAATAATAACCACACTGTCACAGAAGCCTGGACCGAAGGGCTTTTGGACTGTATGACATCATGCAAATTATGAATCTGAATCATATTTCTGACACCTGTCTTGAGCTGGGATTTAATTTAACGACGATTTATACGACGATAAAGCTCTCGTAGCTTCCCGGGTGAAAGTGTGGAAACAGACAGTATTTAGGTCACGTCTCAGTGACCCTCCAGCCCATGTCGATGGTTAATAGCTGTGGGTTTAGCTGGGGGGTCTATGAGAAGGGGGCGATGTTTAGAGGTCAAAAGAAGGAGAACAATTGTGTGGAAACGTTAGCAGCGGGACTCTAGAGCTGCTCTTTAAAAATGTTCTGCAGTGATGCCAGAAGTTGTGTAATTGTAATTGTGTAATTGTGTAATTGAAAAATGATCTCAGGTCTACAGTTAAACTAGCAGCACCTCAGCCTGCTCAGACTCAAGCCCCCGGCCAGGCTTCTCTTATGGATGCGAGAGTGTGAGTGTGTTTCTTCTACATTTCACCACCATTTTATTATTCTCCTATCTGCTATGCAGTCCAGCAGCTGAGCTGCGCAGGCAATGCGACGGAGTGGACTGTGCATTTCCTGTTGCGTGCACAGGCAGGCTGCTGATTGGCTGGGGAGGGGCACAGACACAGGCGAATGTGATCCCTTCTCCTCTTTGCGGGCGCATATTTGAGTCAACATCATCAAAAAGCTTGCGAGCTTTTTGTTGGCGACTTTTTCGTACTAATGCGGGCACTTAGTACGGATTAAACTCTTATTTCCAGGGTTTTGTTGAGGGGATTCAGGAGCACGCTCATCCGACAATTTCAGGAAGTAAACCGGAAGGGGGGATTTTAAAATCCCGCAGGAGATGGGGCACTGATTTGGACACAGTCCTGGAGAATAATTTGGCCTGGCTTTGCCCAGGCTATTTCAGGGCTGAGAGGAGAAAGGGTCAGAGATCTGATTCATTGCACCTGACTGCACAAACACAGGCTGTGTGAAACACACCAGGCAGAATGCTCAACAAAGCTCGAGATTGGGCTCTACACTATTCTCAGTGCGTCAAAAGGAGGGCCAGTTTAACACAGTAACCTGCGTTTGTGCAGTCAGGTGACAGGATGTCTGACTTTTCTCTGTGATTTCCGTCTCCAGGTCCCACAGCGGCCTTGCGAATCGAGTGCCGACCTGCAGTGGAGCTCACCTGCCTCTCCGCGACCTGGATCAGAGCTCCTGCATCTACAGAGGAAGCTTGGGAGCAAACGGGACCCGACACGGAGAGGGGTAATATTACAGAAGTTCTGTTACTGCACACAAATCCCTGCTTCCGTGGAACCAAAGGAAATCAATTAAAATTTCCTAAACACTGTCATTGTGAATAATACATATTTTCATTATCACACATTGTGATGTTATAACGGCTCTGTTCATTCAGTAATACCAGTATAGTGGTGTAATAAGCATGTTACATATGTGTTATTACAACATGTATAATGCACTGGCAGTGTTAAGGATTTTATTAACCACTGTATGATATCATCCCTGGCTTTGTCCCTCCCTACCATCAGTCCTCATATATATATATATATATATATACACACACACACACACACACACACACACACGCACACAGACACACAAGCTTATACACACACACACACACACACAGAAACACAAGCTTACACACACACACACACACTCCCACACAGACATACAAGCTTTTACACACACACACTCCCACACAGACACACAAGCTTATACACACACACACACACACACACTCCCACACAGACACACAAGCTTATACACACACACACACATACTCCCACACAGACACACACACACTCCCACACAGACACACAAGCTTATACACACAGACACACACACACACACAAGCTTATACACACACACACAGACACACAAGCTTACACACACACACAAAAAAGCTCACACACACACTCCCACACACACACACTCCCACACACCCTCACACACACACACACACACACACTCTCACACACACACAAGCTTATACACACACACACACTCCCATACACACACACACAAGCTTATACACACACACACACTCCCACACACACACACCCACACACACACACACTCCCACACACACACACACACACACACTCCCACACACACACACTCCCACACACACACACACACACTCACACACACACTCCCACACACACACTCACACTCACACACACACACACACACTCACACACACACACACACACACACACAAGCTTATACGCACACACACGATCTTACACACACAGGCCGTCTCTCACACACACACATAAGCTCACACACACACACACACACAGACAGAACATCTTTCTCTCACACACACACACACACATAATTATGCTCACTCAGATGTGCAGGCGCTTGTGTAACTGTGTCCCACGCAGCTTGTTAGCGTGTCACCTCCCTTTACCCATAATTCTGTGTGATAAAATGTCCAGCATTAATTCTATGATCATGTGACCATGCCTTCATTATAACCCTGCTGTGTGACCTCCCACGAGCGTGTGAAATATAATAATTAAAACATGTTCAATCTAACATGTTTCACAGTATAACATGTTACACAGTCAAATGTGTTACACAGTCTAACATTACACAGTCTAATGTGTTACACAGTCTACCATGTTATACAGTCTATCGTTACACAGTCTAACGTGGTACACAATCTACCGTGTTACACAATCTACCATGTTACACAGTCTAACGTGTTACACAGTCTACCATGTTATACAGTCTATCGTTACACAGTCTAACGTGGTACACAATCTACCGTGTTACACAATCTACCATGTTACACAATCTACCATGTTACACAGTCTAACGTGGTACACAGTCTAACGTGGTTCACAGTATAACGTGTTACACAGTCTACCATGTTATACAGTCTATCGTTACACAGTCTAACGTGTTACACAGTCTAACATGTTACACAGTCTATGTATTACACAGTCTAACGTGTTACACAGTCTATGTATTACACAGTCTAACGTGTTACACAGTCTATGTATTACACAGTCTATGTATTACACAGTCTAACGTGTTACACAGTCTATGTATTACACAGTCTAACGTATTACACAGTCTATGTATTACACAGTCTAACGTGTTACATTGAGCATAATGGCAGGACAGTGCTGAGGGAAAAGCCAGCCTAGCTACCATACTGTGGACAAAAATCATCCCAGTCCAACTCTGTGATTTATCCCTGATAAAGCACCAAAACCTGCCACCAAATAGAGACCTGTGATTGGTGGTGTGTGTCCAATGGCAGACACCCTAAAATAAATAAATAATGTGACTGGCCTGTTCCCGCAGGCAGTAGCAGAGTGGTATAAACGCCGCTGCACTCAATCAAGATAGAAACTCTTCTGAGGTACGCTGTAAAATCTTACGCGGTCTTTGGGACCGTTTTAAACACAGCACGAGGCTTCTGCTTTCCGTCAGAGATTCGCCATCGGCGTGAGGAGGGTGGAGAGATGGAGGCAGAAAAGAGAGAGGAGAAAAGACGGAGCGACGAATAGGAGACGGGTAAGCAACATGCTGCAAGACCTTAGATCCACTGTGAAAATGACAACAGTCCACATGCATAAATAAGCCTTTGATTCTTAGGTCCAGTTTCCGTGTGTTGTTGGGTTCATGCAAAGCCCATGTTGTTGTTTTTACTTTCATACAGACCCACCACTCAGATGAACAACCTGGTGAAAAGGTAAAAAGGCAGCGCAGAATGTTGCAGGGCTCTTAAACTTAAAAGCTGTGACTGGCAGAAATGTGAACTCATATTTTTAAATCCGGGTTTCAGAACTACACCTCTTGGCAGCCGATCATCCAACACAAATGTAGGAGTGTGTAGGACAGGATAGCAGAATTGTGGGAAGTGTAGGACAGGAGAGACTGGCATTGTGGGTAATGTAGGACAGGAGAGACTGGAATTGTGTGAAGTGTAGGTCAGGAAAAACTGGAATTATGTGATGGGTAGGACAGAAGAAAGGAATTGTGGGAAATGTAGGACAGGAGAGACTGGAATTGTGTGAAGTGTAGATCAGGAAAAACTGGAATTGTGTGATGGGTAGGACAGAAGAGAGGAATTGTGGGAAATGTAGGACAGGAGAGACTGGAATTGTGGGAAGTGTAGGACAGGAGAGAGGAATTGTGCGAAGTGTCGGACAGGAGCCAGAGGAATTGTGGGGAGAGAACAGCAGAAAAAGGCATTGTGGGAAATGGACAGGAGAGAGAGAGAGAGAGATGTAGCAGAGTAAGCACACAGATAAGTGCTATGGCCGTGTTTAAGAGATAATGAGCGGGACCCGATGCATCTACAGCGTCTCTCTCTCTGAGAGAGAGCTGAGCCGCCACCCTCCCCCCCCCCCTCCGCTGCGCAGCCTGTAATTCCTCCCTCACTGCCGTCTTCCCTGCTATTACCGCCATTACAACACAAAGAATAAACGGGGAAAAAACAGGCTATTTGCATCAGCGCTTCTGAGGGGGGGGTTTCATCAAACAAAATAAAAATGAAAAGTAACTCAGCCGACTCAAAGTGAAGCGTTTTCTCTTGTGCCCCCCCCTCAGGAACAAGCGTCCGATTGAACACCTACTCTACCGAGAGCGGGGGGGTAGGTTTAACATAAAAAATGAGCCAGATAAGCTTTTCTTTTTTATCTTCATAATCTCTCTATGCAAGTTAGTGCCTCTTCCACTCAATGGCAAGCGTGTGGCTCCCCACCACCACCACCCCCCCCCCCCCCACCACCACCCCCCCCCCCCCAAACTACACTCTGGGGTTTGGGATGTGATGAGCTCACTCTGGGGTTTGGGATGTGATGAGCTCACTCTGGGGTTTGGGATGTGATGAGCTCACTCTGGGGTTTGGGATGTGATGGAGCTCACTCTGGGGTTTGGGATGTGATGAGCTCACTCTGGGGTTTGGGATGTGATGAGCTCACTCTGGGGTTTGGGATGTGATGGAGCTCACTCTGGGGTTTGGGATGTGATGAGCTCACTATGGGGTTTGGGATGTGATGGAGATCACTCTGGGGTTTGGGATGTGATGGAGCTCACTCTGGGGTTTGGGATGTGATGGAGCTCACTCTGGGGTTTGGGATGTGATGAGCTCACTATGGGGTTTGGGATGTGATGGAGATCACTCTGGGGTTTGGGATGTGATGGAGCTCACTCTGGGGTTTGGGATGTGATGGAGCTCACTCTGGGGTTTGGGATGTGATGAGCTCACTCTGGGGTTTGGGATGTGATGAGCTCACTCTGGGGTTTTGGATGTGATGGAGCTCACTCTGGGGTTTGGGATGTGATGAGCTCACTCTGGGGTTTGGGATGTGATGGAGCTCACTCTGGGGTTTGGGATGTGATGAGCTCACTCTGGGGTTTGGGATGTGATGGAGCTCACTCTGGGGTTTGGGATGTGATGGAGCTCACTCTGGGGTTTGGGATGTGATGAGCTCACTCTGGGGTTTGGGATGTGATGGAGCTCCCGTTGGGGTTTGGGATGTGATGAGCTCACTCTGGGGTTTGGGATGTGATGGAACTCACTCTGGGGTTTGGGATGTGATGGAGCTCACTCTGGGGTTTGGGATGTGATGAGCTCACTCTGGGGTTTGGGATGTGATGAGCTCACTCTGGGGTTTGGGATGTGATGGAGCTCACTCTGGGGTTTGGGATGTGATGGAGCTCACTCTGGGGTTTGGGATGTGATGAGCTCACTCTGGGGTTTGGGATGTGATGGAGCTCCCGTTGGGGTTTGGGATGTGATGAGCTCACTCTGGGGTTTGGGATGTGATGAGCTCACTCTGGGGTTTGGGATGTGATGGAGCTCACTCTGGGGTTTGGGATGTGATGGAGCTGCATTTCCAGCTCTTTCTGATGTGTGATCATTAGCGGGTTCCACAGAATCAGATATAAAGGTCACGATAATAAGGCATATGGAAGAAAATACATGAATTTTTAATATTTCATTTCATAACCCTGAACCTTTGAACAGCATTACTTCAGAGGGTCCATAGAAAATGAGCCACTATATATACTGTATATATTAAATACTGCTCATGTGAAGATGGTGGAGAACATCATAAATGAACATTTGTGGTGATAAACATAGTTTGATTATTAATAATACAAGATATAATTAAAAATTACAGGCCTGCTTAATTATTTCTAAAATATTATTAGCCTTTTCACAGATCCAGCTGGATCAAGAGACTGGAAAGAGCATAAAGTGTCAGAAACAGTGTTGTGGTTACATTTGGAGTGCCAGCCCACTAATTACTGTGAGTTACAGTGGGAATCCGTTCGGGATTTCTACAGAAAATAATAATTAATTTAAATTGTACAGTTACGGTGCTTCAAAAACACCAGTGCTTCAGCACGAGGGTACTTTTCCTCCTTCCAAATATTGACTTTTTAGTCTTTTCAAGACAGTTTAATTTAGTTAAAGCTGCATTATGCAGGATATTATATGGTAAGCATGCTCAGTCATATCTATGCTGGGAATCTCTGTGAATGTTTTTTGCAGAGACCTTGCTCCTCTGCCTGTCTTCTTTAGTCCTACATTTCCCACAATTCCTCTCTTCTGTCCTACACTTCCCACAATTCCAGTCTCTCCTGTGTTTGGGATGTTTCTGGGCGTGGCGCTCTTCTGTGTGGGGAGGGGTGGGTGTGGCTACATAGTCTGTGGGATCAGGTTTCAGCAGAGCTTCTACTGCTATAACAGAGGTGAAGAGCTATATCAGATGGGAAGAGCTATAGCAGAGGTGAAGAGCTATAACAGAGGTGAAGAGCGGAAGAGCTATAGCAGAGGGGAAGAGCTATAGCAGAGGGGAAGAGCTATAGCAGAGGTGAAGAGCTATAGCAGAGGGGAAGAGCTATAGCAGAGGGGAAGAGCTATAGCAGAAGGGAAGAGCTATAGCAGAGGGGAAGAGCTATAGCAGAGGGGAAGAGCTATAACAGAGGTGAAGAGCTACAGCGAAACCCAACAACAAGCAGACAGGGCGCATTTAAGAAGCGGAAACAAGCTAGGATTTGCTTTTCCTCGATGGCTACAGCTGAAGTTTTGCAAGGGTTTGAAAAGCGACGCGGAGTTGTTGTATTTTCTGTTAGACCTCTAGCTGTCCAGCTAGCTACATTCACATCACGTATGTGAACTAAATAAATAAATAAATAAACTTTATAAATAAATAAACTTTATAGTATCGCTTGGTAATTGACTTTACCAACCATGTATTCCATACTGTTCCAGCAAAATTTACAGATAAATCTAGTCCCACCCCCCAATTCCCATAGAGATCCATTCAAATGCAGAGACGTTATAGTATCGCTTGTAAGAGTACCAGAAAATAAGATATCAAGAGTCTTTTAATGTTGTTGGGTCACAGACACCAGGAAATCATGGCTGCAAAGGATATGCGTCCAAATATGAAAAATTAAAAAATTTAAAGGCACAGTCAACTTAGGTAAACCTCTGACCCTGTGGAATTGTGATATAGTGAATTAAAAGTGAAATAATCTGTCTGTAAACAATTGTTGGAAAAATGACTTGTGTCATGCAACATGTGCCAACATTATAGTTTGCTAACATAAAATCTGTAGAGTGGTTAAAAATTAGTTTTAATGACTTCAGCCTAAGTATGTAAACTTCTGACTTCAACTGTATATAATTTCTAGACTTTAGTCTGTTACTTCATTGAATAGGAAGGTGCTGATAGTAGTAGGTGCTGATTCTGAACACACTGTAGATTATTTACCCTGACCCCCTCCCCCCTCCCTAACCTCCCCCCCTAACCCCCCTCCCCCCTCCCTAACCTCCCCCCCACATTATCACATTAAGTATGCATTGATTCCACCTTCCATTGCATTATAAATACAGCAGTGATCCGCGAGTCGATCAGTGAGCTCATTCACATGCACAGAGCTACTGCTGTGGGTCCAGTGCAGTTATCCCAATAGAGCATACATTTCAGCCCACGCGCACACACACACACACACACACACACACACACACACATGCACAGAGCTACTGCTGTGGGTCCAGTGCAGTTATCCCAATAGAGCATACATTTCAGCCCACGCTCACACTCACACACACATGTCTTAAAGCACAGTCAGACACATTCATACAAGCACGTGTACACACTGGAGAGTACTGGAGAGTGTGCACGCGTAGTATTTCTGAGGTGAAGCTGCTATGACTCACATGCACAGAGACTCCCGCTATCCCTAACCCTATCACACCAACAAAATGAGCAACAAGGCCGTGGGCTTCCACTGTTCCACACCATCATGTGACGTGTGTGTATTTGTCTCGTGGAAGCTGCCTGACCTTGCTGCTGATTGGCTGTCATATCAACACCTAACAGATATGAATGGTGGTGATGTTTCTTCTTTTCCCTACAGAGGGTCTCTACCGCATGAGATATTATTATAGAAACAAGCACAAATTCAAGCACAAATTCAGGCACAAATTCAAGCACAAATTCAAGCACAAATTCAAGAACAAGCATTGCTAAATTGTTGAGCTAGATTTCGCCTCTGCCATCTGTTCATGAGTGAATGAGTGAATGCCTGCATGAGTGAACGAATGAGTGAGTGAATGCCTGCATGAGTGAATGAGTGAGTGAGTGAGAGTGAATGCCTGCATGAGTGAGTGAGTGAACGCCTGCATGAGTGAATGAGTGAGTGAGTGAGAGTGAATGCCTACATGAGTGAATGAGTGAGTGAGTGATTGAATGCCTGCATAAGTGAATGAGTGAGTGAGAGTGAATGCCTGCATGAGTGAATGAGTGAGTGAGTGATTGAATGCCTGCATAAGTGAATGAGTGAGTGAGTGAGAGTGAATGCCTGCATGAGTGATTGAGAGTGAATGCCTGCGTGAGTGAGTGAGTGAGTGAGTGAGAGTGAATGCCTGCATGAGTGATTGAGTGAATGCCTGCATGAGTGATTGAGTGAGTGATTGAGAGTGAATGCCTGCATGAGTGATTGAGTGAATGCCTGCATGAGTGATTGAGTGAGTGATTGAGAGTGAATGCCTGCATGAGTGATTGAGTGAGTGATTGAGAGTGAATGCCTGCATGAGTGATTGAGTGAGTGAGTGAGTGAGTGAGTGAGTGAGTGAGTGTGAATGCCTGCATGAGTGAGTGAGTGAGTGAGTGAGTGAGTGAGTGAGTGTGAATGCCTGCATGAGTGAATGAGTGAGTGAGTGACCTATCTGCCCACGACGCGTGCTGTGTGAAAAAGACAAAGCCGACATGTTGAACGGACGCGATGATCGTTACTGCGATCCAAAATAATATTTGCAGCAATTGTTGTTACAGTATATCACCCAGCCCTAAATTATATCAAATATGAATGTAAAATCATCATGTTTAGGTAAACTAGCCATTTATTTTTCCTCTCCAGAAAAGCCCATCTCATCAGGCAACAACATTGGCATGTTAATCACTTTGTAATGTTTTCCCTCCGCTTGTTGGACCATCACAGGCGTGTTGTTTTTGGGCCCGCCCTGGTACGTGTTATGTTCTCTGTTTGGTGCTGGCGGTATTTGTCCGTTGATAGACGGCCTTAGACCACCAGTATCACAGAGAACCTGAGAGGCTGATATTCTGCTTCCCAAGAGTCTCTAAATCTGCCTCATCCACCATCACTACAAACATCCAAGACATCTTAATACTCCAGATATGTTTTTTATGAACCGTGGCCAAAAACATAATGTATTTCAAAAACATCGATGCGTCCAGAATTCTCAGAGGAGTGATTCCGGGGGCCGTGTGATCCCGGATTTGAAGGAGCGAGGCATTTTTAGGTTTTCCGGAAACTGATCTGAAATTATTTTTAAAAGCCCACGGGGAGGCTGCTGAGGCCTGGAAGGGATTTAATCTGAGCTGAAGCGACAGCGCCAGGAGATGGATTGACTCAAACATAACTGCCATTCACTCTCTTTTTACTTCTCTCTAACAGATGTAATCAGATGGGGCTAGGACAGTCATGGCAGCCCTGTGTATGGAGAAAGCAGAGAAGAGGCTCCACCAATCACAGAGTATATTGGTAACAACCAATATAGCAACAGTGACAGTGATTGGTGGAAACCTTTTGGCCATACTTTCTGGACATCCTGAGAGTGGAATACACCGGTCACCACTGGCAACGTGACGTGATTGGTGGAGCTCCTCTCTGATTGGTTGAGCTCCTCTCTGATTGGTGGAGCTCCTCTGATTTCTGCCAGTAAGGTGATGTCTCAGCTCTCACCCTGATTTTATTATTCACCCCAACCCATACCTCTGCTCTGTCATGCCCCAGAGTTTTATTGATGACATGATTACCTTTATTAGTTCTATCAGCACGGATATCTTCCAAAGAGGGTATTTATGGGCACTTAGCGGTGAAGTACCGCACAGCAACATGAGAAAACGCTGAAAAAGCGACCAGATTACGATGGAAATGTTCTTCTTTCCGGCCGGAAAGATTCCCCCCCCAACAGTTTGTCTGTTTTCTGATCTCATTGCAGTGTAATAAGGTATTTCAGTCAAGGGGGGGGGGGGGGTTATTTGCAGCTCAATTCACCCCCTGAAAATAAAGTAAGATTGC
Source organism: Ilyophis sp. 1 JC-2022 (assembly GCA_022702515.1). Taxonomy (NCBI): domain Eukaryota; kingdom Metazoa; phylum Chordata; class Actinopteri; order Anguilliformes; family Synaphobranchidae; genus Ilyophis; species Ilyophis sp. 1 JC-2022. Next base: position 3,126,580 of record CM040404.1, on the reverse strand, counting down.
AGAGGGTGCTGGGACCGAAGCAGCCTGACCTTA